>JANRGW010035400.1:64427-92623 GCA_024733675.1 Psilopsiagon aymara
ATTCTATGACTGGGCCATTTTTGGTAACCTGATACTGATTTGAAAAATTTAAGGCATGTTATAGTAGTAGGCTGGTCTTTCTTACGAGGCTGATTGCATGACATAGGTAGAAGTTGGAAAAAGTTCTGATGTTCTTCGATTGCCCATTATTTTAAGTGAAATTCTACGCTTAAAAAGCCATGTGAAGTTTCAAAACTGTAAATTGTTTCTGTAACAGTATTTGATTTCTAGAATTAACATCTACTAAAGCCTGAGACTAAATAAATATATCTTTCATTGCTTAAGGCACCTTGCACTTCATCAGATTTTCCTGGGACTGTTTATGGGCCACTTTGTTGGGAGGGCCATGTAAGTTTGATGAAATGTATTTCACATATGGCATGCTTGGGGTTTGATTTCTGTGGTGTCTGGAATTGTACTTGAGTGGCCAAATAACAGCCTTGTAGGGGTGATGTATTGTGCTTATTTTGTCTCTTAAACCTGTACTCCAGCAGGACAAGATGCCTATTGTTTCTTTACCTCTGTGTCCTCTTGTAACAGAATGAATATTACTGTAGGTTAGACTTCCTGTGGAAGAACAAGTTCAAAAAAGAGCGGGAAGAGATTGAAACCATGGAGAACTTAAATCGGGTGCTTCTGGAGAATGTGCTTCCAGCCCATGTAGCTGAACACTTCCTGGCAAGAAACCTGAAGAATGAGGTCAGCTATCTCTGTATATCCTCTGCTCCATAAGGAATCAGCATATGATGGAAATACCACTTTATACTGATTTGAACAGTAGGTCCATACAGCAAGATTATAGATTTACAGTCACTTTCATTCCCTCTTACCTACTTGAAAGGCTTGCTTTACAGTACTGAATGCATCTCAGTGCCTTGAAGTGAAAAATAAGAGATTATCTTAAATGGCAGTGCACTTTACCTTGCAAAAGAGGGTAAGAAAAGTGCGAGGAGGAAGAACGGGATGGTTGAATTAACATTGATTTAAATTTAAATCATATGCATTCAGAAACTTTTCCCTTTGTGAATAAAGTGGAGTTGCATCCAGGTTCTGAATTTTCTTCTGGTGACTGGAGATCTTGCTTGCTGGAGTAAAAATTAACCTTTTCTCTTAAACTAAAGTGGCTATGTTAATTCTGGGAAGAGGTTCTGTACACTGAATTACCTGTTTACTTGCTGCTTGTGGACCTAATCCAAGCAACAGAAAAGTCAACCAGAATTTCCCTGTTGGCTTTGGTAGAAATTAGATCTGCTCCTAATATGGCTTTGCAGTTTTAATAAACAAAAAAGGTTACAAAAAGAAAAGCATTTAGTAGTTCTAGAAATCTTAAAACCAATAGTTTGAATTACTTGTGCATACCAAGCAACTGTTCCAAAGCTGACAAAAGAAGGGAGACAGCAGCTTTGGGGATTAATTTTCGATCTCTCAAGTCAATAAGGATAATGTCTTCCCTTTCACTGTGGTTTGCATTAAGCACTACTAATCAGTACTTTGTATCAGTACTTTAGTGCTACCTGCAAATATTCATTTGATAGCCAATATCGAACAAAAACTGCTGTGGGGTTCCTTTGAATCCAGTGAACACCTTGGCTGGAAGCCAAGCTGGCGCAGCTCCAGTTCTCAGTTCAGGCCTTAAACACAACAAATCATCAGGAGATTGCTTTCTCATTTATGTGCTATTCCATCTCAGCTCCCCAGCAGAGCAACACCATCTGTTCACCTTTGTATTGGCAACTGGATTTATATTGTCACCCCTCAAGATTCTTAGGTTGAAATAAGCTTTAGTAAATTTAGTGAAGAACAGATATTGTAATGTGCGGAGCTCTCCATTCTATCATGTCAGCCGAAGTAAAAATGGTTTGTCATTATTTTAGTGGCATCCGTTTAAAAAAATATATTAAAAATCTTGAGGTTTTTTTTGTTTTGTTTATCTTCAAATACAGTTTTAAAAGAGGGAAGAACTTTTCAAATCCCTGGAAATATTCAGGTTTTTAAGTATCTGTTGCGTCCTCAGATTTGTTTCAAAGTCAGCAAGAAGGTGTTGACCCTTAAAGGACATTCTGTATGTGTGTATGTGTATAAACCTAAGAATACATTAAGACAGTTCAAGCCTTTGTTTTCTTTGTGTGGATATTTAGGTCAACAGACACTGAATTGAAATTTGTTTGCATTTTCCTTAGTTATGAACACTCGTGTTGATATGGTTTTATGTATATTCTTTTCTGTTTAAACCCAATTTTGAAATGAAAATTAATCTAATGGATGAATAGTCTGTTTCAGAATACTACTTCTCTTATAATTTTATGCATACAGTGCAATGGAGAAAAGGGAGGACAAAGTCTGCTGCTGAAGAACAGGCAAGAAGGATGAAAGGGGAAATATGAGTGGATGAACGCTAACTGAGAGTAATGGGACTATACTTCTAGATGACCAACAAAGGTCTTTTCACAGCAGGATCACATTAACTAAAGCCGATATGGGAAAAGCAAAGTTACTTCAGAACAAACTGTAATAAAAGCTTGTTTGCAAGAGGTTTGCAGAACCTCTGGAACTGAGTTTCCGCTTATAGTCTGCATGCTGGGTACCAAACAGGGTACTTCCCAGTTGACAGAGAGAAAGATAGGAACAAATACAGCACTAAAAGTAGGAAAAAGGGCAAGGATTAAATATATCTGCACCTGCCTTATGCAGCTTTTTCATTTATGCTGTTAGCATCCAGATCTCCTATTAGTAAAAACAGCTCAGGAGCTTTTGTGATGCAAGCTAAGTGTCAAGCACATTACTCAGCAAGAGCAATCCTGTTTCATCAGCTACAGGTTAGAGCCAGCATCCTACTTAGCACAGAAATTCTGTCCCAGAGAAGCTCATTGCCATACCTTTCCAAGAGGTGTAATGGGAAGCATTTCCCTCCTATATTCCAACAAGACATCCAAGCACTGAAGAAGAAGAGAGGACAGTAATGAGAGCTAACCAACAGAAATTCAGATGTTATCAAAGGGGAAAAAAAAAAATAAAAGGGATTGACTGCAGAAGAAAGGATGGTTTTGGTCTTGTTGAGAGAAGCAAAGCTGTTCCTTCCTGGAATGGTGTTGCATTTAATTTTCTGATTAAATATTTTGGAGAGTACTGTTTCAAGAGAGTTACTCAGGAAAATGAAGACACTCAATTGCCACAGTCTTTACTATTAAGAATGATCAAAATAAACTAGCTGGGGAAGCCTACTTTCTCTGATATTTATTGTGACAGCTACAATTACTACTCATCTGGTTATAAACAGTGCCATTTGTTGTTGTTTCCATGCTGCTACTATGCTACAAAGCATTAGTGGAGGTGGATATTGCCCCAGTATTAGAAAGAAAGGAAGAGAAATGGGGCACTGTTGCTGAGCTTCAGCATATGACAATTGTTTATGTACAATCTGTTCATATATTTTTGAGGTGGAGGAGAGGAAGGAGTGATACCTCTGGTTATAGAAAAATGGGATTTGTGTCTGTAATTCTAACAGCCAGGCATGACTGTTACATTTCTTACATGTTGGTTATCCCCATACTGGGTGGAGTGCCAACAGCATAGTGCACACTCATCTTCCTGTGTCATGACAGCACTTCTGTTCGAAGCTCTGCTCCTGTCTTTTGCTCAGTCATATTTCCCTTCCTGATGACTGTGCAGTGTGCAAGTTGCCACAGTTTATTCTGGGCAACATTTCTGCTTTCAAGGAGGGCAGCAAAGGCATTTTCTAATAGCTAATTAGGTCTTCCTGTTTAATAAGATATACTGTTTTTTCATTGACAATCATAGTAAGTATAGTTGCCACCTATCAGCAGTTCAGTCAGTTGCAAGGCCCTGGCAGTATTCAGTGTTAGGTACTTCAGCAAAAGTTCAAGGAACAGCTGAAGCTTAATGTGCTATTTGATCCTTGTGTTTTTACCTGAAATGTAAGGGTATATTTTGCTTCTGCAGATGCTTTCTATACACTTCCTAGTTATGCATTTTTCCAGTATTCACATAAGCATTACAGGTGTTTAACCCCTTAAGCTCTTTCATGTTGTTGAATAGTAATGAAATAAACATTTATATATCTCTTATATAAAATATTTTTCCTTATTCTACTTTTAAATGTCCTGTTTATCTTCTGGTTCCTGTATGATGAGATGATAAAATGAAACCATCTTCTACTATCTCTGCTTCATATTATGCAATAATACCATATGCCTGCAGCTCTGCTAGTTGGTCTCCTTTTCCTGCAAGAGTTCAGTTGTACCTCCTGAAAGACCTTCTTGTGATATGAAGTTTATTCTCAAATAAACCTTTACATAGCACTAGTTTCAAAGTGCTATTTCAGATATGGCAGTGTCCCAGTATCACCTCTGTGCCTAGATTTTGCCTTTACAACCAGAATCCCATCCGTAATTTAATTCTGGCATGTTTTACATTCTCAGGATGCAAAATCAGCTGGAGTCAATAAAGCAGATAAAACAGCTGCTGTCTCATGTCTATCTGATAAATTAAAACCAACTTTTTTTTACCAGTTAACAGAATCCCTAGGACAACAGAATTATGTATTTTTGTGTACTCTTAATTTGACTGGATTTAATTTACTGGAGTTTTCAATCTGGTAGGAATCTGAATTTTTTTCTTTTTTCTTTTTTAAGTATTTGTCACAGATGTATATAATTTCATTTTGTTAGGTAAAGTTTCAAAAGTATCTGTAATAATCCATGTTTTGAATATTAATTATCTACATTCTGCTATAAATGTTGTATCTCCCTCCAGTCTTTTATATAACATTGTATTACCAAGGCCCTATATTTGTGATGCAGTCCTCTTTTAATAGCCAACACTCTGTTTGGCCCAAATTCCTTCACCCAAAATTGAAATTAAGTTACAAGGAAGGTGACTTGAGGAAATAGAGAGAAAGCTGAGTTAACCACAGAATAATGTAATCTCTGTACTTATTCTAACTTGTCTATGAAAAGCACTTCAGTCCATCAGATCTTGATTTTTGACTGTAGGTATAGGCAAATGTTACTGTAGCTTCAGTGTAGGTATGTCTGAAGTAAGTAGATGTGAAGCAAAAGGCAGACTGCAAAAGCTAAACATTTCCAGACTAAGCCTGTTATTCTTCTTCTACTGCTCCAACTCACTAATTTCAAGCTTACTTGAGTATATCTGCAGCGAGTCTAAGTGCATACATACTCAAGACAGACCTCAGTGTATGTCACTGCAGTATTACAGAGCTGGTTTTAAGTGTGGGAGACTGGAGAAGAGAGAGGTCATTTGCAGCCTGAGCTTCTGAATTTCTTAGAGTCAGAGTCATCCTGTAGAGTTTCAGGCATTCCTCTTGGGTGTTTACATTAGGAAAAATTACCTCTTTAGCCTTTCTTCCATAACTGACTGAGAAAAGGAAACTCCATCTTAGGTGATTCTGCTCATCTGGCGTTAAAGTGACTTCCCAGATATGCTCGTCTGTTGTACTGACAATATAGATACACATAGGATGACCATGCTCTCAAATTAAATACCTTAGTCAGGTATTCAATTAGGCTTCAGTTGCATAAATGCAGTTGATGTCATCCAGCCAGTGGGGTTCCCTCTCTCTCCCCTTTGATTACTTCGTTATATGGATTAAATTATATGTTACTTTTACATTATTAACATTTACTATTAACGTTATTATATGGATTAAATTTATTAACCAGGTGTTGATGGAGATGGATAAAATAGATGGCAGAAAAATATAATCACGATATTAGTTCATGAAAAATTTGTTTGGCAGGGGGACACAGGAGATCCAGAACTCCCTTGAAGTTTAGTAGTGATCTGAATATGGACTCATTGGCTTGAACATTTTGTTTAGTTGCTTTTCATCTGCACAGTCAGGTCACATTAAAGTGATACTGATTTTGTATGTATGGCTGTAAGCTGGATGTCAGGTAGAACAAGCTCAGCTATAATAATACAAATAATAATTATGAATTGCAATGATATGTTCCATCTCCACTGCCTAGAGGCATGGTGGAGTTTCAGTGATGCTCTGGTTATGGAATCCCTAGAGAACAAAGGGGCAGAAAAATTTAGTGACAGTCATCCACCTTCTCTGACTCAATGGGCGCTGGAAGGGGGCTGTCATTTTTAGCACCAGAATATTCCCGTGGAGTTCAGGTGATCACAGAAGGCAGTGGAGAATCTCACACAAATAAGTTCTAGTTCAGGTGACTCAGCTCCTTGTTATAAAAATGATAATTATTTTGTCCTAATGGGGATCTTGCTATTTTTGGTTAGGAACTATCAGTCAGGTTTGTGTTGCATTATGTGTTTGTAGTGCATTCAGTTTGTGATTTTGATTCAGTTTGCTAGTTATTGCAATAACACAAACAGCTAATAATAAATAAGGTATTCTTTTACAGAATATATTTTCAGACATACAAGCCAGACCAAATTCTTTTCATAAGTAGCCTCAGAAATGGGTCCTATCTAATAAATTACTGACCATTTTATGTTCACAGAGTTAATGCTCAGGATGAAAAATAGTAACTTTGGATCACTAAAATATTTTCAGCTGTATGTGTTGAGTCTCTTTATACTGCACTTAAAATCAATATATGCAACTAAATGCAAAAAATGCCCAACCACCATCTTAAGGCATTCCAACCTCTGCAACTTCTCCCTTTTCAGAAACAGCATACTGGATATTATTAATAAGAAAATTTTTATTTAGAGCTGGGTATAACAGATTTTTTTCTCTATTCTATTTTCTTTTGGACAGGATCTATACCATCAGTCATATGACTGTGTCTGTGTCATGTTTGCCTCTGTTCCGGATTTCAAGGAATTTTACACAGAATCTGATGTAAATAAGGAAGGCTTGGAATGTCTCAGGCTGCTAAATGAGATCATTGCTGACTTCGATGATGTATGTACTTCTAACAGGAATCAACATATGGTTTCAATCTTAATAAGTCAGGGTATGCAACAGTAAGCTAATGTACTTGAAAGAGAGAGCTGTCAGAAAAGAACTTCTGTGTGCCTAGTCACATGGAAATTACTTAACAGGGAGTATTAAAGGAAAAAGAGGTTGATCTGAGATCAATCAGATATTGAGCTGACATACTCAATTGCTTTTGATTCACTGTAATAAGAATCCTATGTGTATATTTGATGAAGAAATTTTTGCCCTTTAGCTGCAGTTCATGAGGCAGTCATATTACATGCCATGTATTGACTACAGTTTCTAAATACTACTGCCTAAAGTCAGGTATGTATATCTTTGTCCCCTAAAATGATTGATACAGCTTTGTGTTACACCTGATCTGTCTCACTATGCAGGGCATTGATCAGTCGATTATATGAGCAAATCAAAGAATTGTGTAAGTTCTAATATTCCATTCTTTGAAGTTATAAGCAAGTACAGAGTATGACCACAGATGGACTGTGACAAGGGTGTAACTGTAAAGGTCTCACAGAGAACAGTATGTGTCTTAAAGACATTAAGACCATCTTATGACTTAGAAAGCACAGTCTGGATTTGTGGATATGTAGCTATATAGAAGGTATTTTATCAGCAAACCCATGTGGGGAACACTGGAATGTCCACAACAACCTGGGATATGAACTAAAATCCTTGTATTTTAGTCGGCATTTAGTGTTGGCATTGACTGTCCTGTTGGTGTGGAAGAGATGCTTACTTTTGGAAAACTGCTTATATCTCAACTGTTGGCTCACATGGTGACTCGGTTCCAATCTCAAATGAGTGCAAAGCCTACTGATTTTAAAAGCTGCATGTACAATAACATGGAATTCATTATTATTACTATAGATTCAGTACTTTGTAATGAAAAGGGACTAAATCTGATTAAAATTAAATTTCAGCAGACAGACATTCGCTTCCCTTGGAGGCTGTAACCACTCTTAAGGGTGTTTTATCTGCCCTGAAGTCCTTCATCCTGTATATAGTTGTGAAGCCATTTGGGATCTATTAAGAGACTGTTATAAGAATTAAAGGTCTAAATGCTGTTAGTGTAACAACGTTGTTATAGTAATAAGGCAGCTGATCTGAATAATGAATAACCATCCTTGTTTTACAGTTATTGTCGAAGCCAAAGTTCAGTGGAGTCGAAAAGATAAAGACCATTGGGAGTACTTACATGGCAGCAACAGGACTGAGTGCCACACCCAACCAAGAACAGTGTCAGGTACAGGAAAAGGTTCTTGGTTAATAAGGACCATGTTCAAATGAAGGCTAAAATTCTGTTGATTAAACTGCAGGTTATGTATAATGCTGTGGCCTAAGTTTTCTTATATTAGGATAGACAGTATTGTAGTCAACAAGTGTATGCTTTTGTTTAGTAGTCTCTCTGAATTATTGCTCTTCACACTGCGGTTTGAAAATGACACCTCTGTATTTGCTAAGTCTAAAACAGGCCTTCTATTCTAAATGCAATAGAGCATTTTATTTCTACATGCTGCAGCAGAATTGGATTTTTAGAGTGTGAAAAACACTGCAAAAATGAGTATTTTCCATTGCAAGCTGGGAGGGCTGAGAAGCTGTGCTAACCATACACTTGTAGCACCTTCAGGATCAGTATTGAGAACATGTTCCTTTGTTCCTAGCTTACTTAATAGGGTAGGATTGGGAACTGCAGTCAGTTGAAATGAAGTTCAGATAACTTTTAAGCAAAAAACTTGCTTTTGCCATGATCTTCAGAGTACTAATGGTTGGTGACAGAAACAGCAATTAAGAACCAACACATTCTTTGCAGAATAACTGTGCTTTTGCCAAAAGCATGTTCCTTCTAGGCAGGGGCAATTAACACTTGAACTATAGACCCTAAGGACCCCAAGGACTAAATTAGCTCTGACATTTAATACAGGGAGGTGAAGCGGATGAATTAAATACAGAACTGCAGACAAGATGAGAAGACAGAGGAGCTCCCAATCACAACTAAAACTAGTATGTGCACAGGAAGAAATGTATCATTTCAGTTATTTCCACAAACTGGCAGTCCAGAGATCCAAGTTTTAGTGTTCCTTTGGTGATTTAGTACACCTTTGCAAAAGAAATCCACCAGAATTTAGCAGCTATCAGTCCAGACGATGCACAGATACATCGGTACTTAGTGTGTCAGTGACTGACTGCTAGGCATACCACTGGGAACTGTCCCCAGCTTCAAACACCCAAGGAAGACTAAGTGGTTAAGGATGTGATCTGAATACATCTACTGAACAGGAAATATCTGTCTTAAGTAGGAGTGAACACCAAAGGAAGCAGGCTGAGTTCATCTAAACAGCTGCTCTGGCAAGCACCAGTACTGTCCCACCTAGGCTGATGCATCTACTCCATGAATCATCTCCTGAAGTTGCCATTTTTCCATCTCTTCTATCACTTTATCTCAAAACATGAGGAAGATTTGGTCATTTCTCATAGAGATGAGTCCATCTCTTATGAAATCATTCTCTTGTTAGGGTCATGCTGTGGGCTGTGGGAGCTTGAAAAGCAGTTTTCTCCTTGGCCTGTGGAGACTCAAACCAGTACTTAGAAATCAGGCTAAACTGTTGATGTATGAGGAGACATAAGTCTATAGCTTTTATAAGTGGTATAAGCTCTGAGCTATGAAATGAGAGGGCAGAAGGTGAGTTGCCTTCTTCCTTTCTTCCTTCTGTATTTTATTCATTTTCATCTCTATTAGATTCTCAGAGATGCTTGCTTTTATACCAGATGAGATCATTAGAGAAACTCTTGAAATTGTGGATTTCATTGGTTCTTAAGCATTAACTAGGGTACTGAGATGTGCAACAGTGAGAGGAAGAAGTCACTGTGTGGCTGTCCACAAACATTATTTATTATTAAAGGGCATAAAATAGATGCAGACACTTAGATAAAATTAATGAGCAAATTTTAGGCACACACAGCTACTGAGTGCCTGTGGGACTAGCTAGCAGCTAATCAGTTATTTGGCAATCAAAACATTAGATTATGTATGTTTTGGACCTATCACCTCTAGACTGCCCAGCTGTGTAAGTAAAATGCATCCTGGTCTATTGGCCATTGTTTGATCTAATTAATGCTGGACAGGGCACCATCTTCTAGGACATCTCTGAGGGTTTAAGTGCTTTCAAGTGTTATGAGCATTTTGGTGTGTATTCTCTAAGGCTAAGGGAAATGATTTTACTCCATTTGTTCGGCTGTTTAAATTCAGGAACCTGAACGACAGTACATGCACATAGGAACCATGGTGGAGTTCGCATTTGCCTTGGTGGCAAAACTGGATGTCATAAACAAGCATTCATTCAATGACTTCAAGTTACGAGTAGGTATGTATCACAGAATTTTTATAAGAATATAATAGAGGAGGGGGAGAATTCATTGTGGAGTATCAGCTGAGTCAAGTGTTAGTAGAACTGACCAAAAGTGCCATCTTTACCCTGTTTTAAGGCAGCCTACATGGTATTGCCCATTAACCATGGCTGCTATTGTTGCAAGGCATGTTTCAAGGCAGAACTCTGGAAAGGGCAGTATTCCTAAGTAAAGAACAATAGAAAAAATATGCTCCCACGGCTCTGAATGGTTTTGTGGTAACTCCGTAATAATTATTCTATACATTGTTAACCACAAAATTTTTTTTAAGCTTATCAGTACCTGAGGACACAGGAAGATTCCGGACAGGGCTTTACAAAACCATAAAAATGGTTTTGGAGGGCAGGAGCTATCAGGTGCCAGTGAGGCTAGAGTTTGAAATATTTTAGATGCACCAAATTCAAATAAGTGTACAAAAAAATGCACCCTTTCCTTCCCAGTTTTAGACAAAGGAGGGTATTTCTCTTTGTTACTCTGTGGTTATTGACAAATAAGTGCAATGACCAGTTGTTTATATTTGAAAGGGGTAGGCCTTATATTTCAGCTTATAATGGCTTCTACTTGTGCATGATGGTATTTAAAAAAGAAATAGGCAGCTGCAGTAAGCAGTGGAAAGGATGTTGAAATAAATGAATTCAAAGCTGGTCAAAAAGCATGTCTTCCAAAGTGTTTATTTCCTGATAGTGGTATAGCAGTTTTACAATGCAATATGTAACTTGGAAAGTATGAGATGAAAGCAGTAAATTAATATTGGAAAGCCATAAATCCTGTAAACATGTCAGAAGTATTTGATTTCCAAGTTATTCTCCTGTCTTGTATTTTCCTTGCTGTGCCACTCGATTTTCCTTTAGGCTGCTCCTTTCATGTTTATTTCACAGTGCCACCCACTGGCAAAACTTGCTATCTTCCGACTTGAAATAACGTGATCCTTAGAGCGCTCCTTTATCCAGTCGGCTTTGTATTCCTCGCTAAAGTTAAAAAAAAAATGAAAAAGGAAATCCAAAATATACTTCCTTCTCAAAGCGTTACAGAACTTGACGGGTTTAAAAGAAACATGCAGGGAGACCATATTTCTGCACTGAATAAAAGTTCCCTTTTTGCCATAGATGACATGCTACATACTTGCAAACATACTTTTATCAGCAATGTCAGTACTGATAAAGAGCTACTAGGAATTGGGGCTGAATCTGCAAAGTGAGGAAAGCAATACTGACTCCTTTAAAGTGGGAATCATGAAGCAAACTTTCTAGGGGGAAAAAATATATCTGTGATTTTTAAAGTGTTTGCTGTAGGTTCCTGAGAATTCAGACTCCTTTGCTTCATGAAATGAGGAATGTTTAAATGTAGAAAGGAATGCAGGCCCCAAAATGGTACTTTTGCCACCTTAATCCCATAAAGGCACCACTGAAATCTCCAGCATCCCATCTTCAGTTCTCTACTTACCACCACCACCTGACCATGAAAGCATCTGATATCCATAGCAATTACAGCCACAGAAAAACATTTGAACCTCTGACAGTATCCCCACTGAAAGGACTTAAACCCAAACTACTATTTGTAAAAGCTGTCCTCAGCCAGCATCTAATCCCAGAATTGTAACTCACTAGAGGTCTTGGCTTTCAACCTTCATTTTCAGCAAGTGCCTGCAATGCTAGTTGTGCCTTAGGAAGTACACAGCCTACTCCAATGTTGTCAGGCAAGGGAGGGGAGCACCTAGATTACATTTCAGGTGTTCCTCTCCTGTTAGCTAAAGTACTTATTTATTAGACAAGTTCAGGTATGCTTTTGCAGCCAGTTTTGCACAGGGACTGCTTTTTTACAGAACAGAATAAAAGCTGACATTTTGTTTTCCATATAGCTTTATGGTTAGAACATTTGTCTGTGTTGTAGGTGAACTTAATCTGGTTCTTCTTCTGGCTGAGGCTGTTCAAGCATAAGGATGCCTCTTCCCTAGAGAATCCTATGAGCCCAGGTTGCAGGATACTCTGGAATAAAATATTCTCTGAATGTCCTGCAGAACAGTATTTGCTGAACAGTATTTTCCTTTTCATGTAATAATTAAATGTCACTTTGGATACTAGAGAAAGAGACAGATGGTATCACTCTCTGCTAGAGCATTCACCTGGACTGACAGTACTACTTTTCCAGCCTTGCCCCAATAAACATTCATGTGTCACGCGAAAGAGACCTGCACTAGCAGGAATGACATAGAGCAGCACATCCCAGAAAGCCTGGGTGACCAAATCTAAGAGATAGGGTTAGAAGTCTCCTTGAAAGACAGGGGATCTGAAACTGGCTCTCCAGCCGCAGAGGTATTACTCAAACCAGAATGGTTCAGAAAGGAGGTAAAAAAATTAAAGTCACCTCCTGCCCATCATATTTTTGCAGGAAGGTCCCATCACACTGCCCTAATTTCTGGACCATGGCAGAGCTTATGCCATGCATATCCCTTTGATATTCTCTACTAGCCAGCTTGGGCTACTCAGCAGATGGCTTTTGTGGATTCCACTCTTAGGTCCCTAGTGCTTTATACACACTGGATGATATAAGGCCAAAAGACGCACCTATGACCTGGTTGTTAATGCAGGGTGTTGCAAGGCCTAGAGTCCCTTTGTGCATTTAATCTCAAGCACTTAGACAAATATTCATCAGGTTCTATTGGATATCCTTTAGGGTTTGCATGTGTCCCCAGTTTTCTAAATTTAACTGTGGCAGTCTCTTTTTCCAGGGCTTACAAGTGGGCTCATAGAGTGCTTCCTGGCTCATGCTGCCATGTCATATATGATACATACTACATAAGCTATCTCTGAAATGCCTCCCTGTTCTACAATCACACTTTCATTTTACTGCACAGATATATTCCTAGTGGTGGTTTCCATCAAGGAATGAATAGAACTCAGTTATGATCCATTGACATGGAGATAATTTTAGAACTCCAAACTAGTCACTTGTCCAGAGTTTATTTCTCACTAGATCTGACATGGTTTTCCTGCTCATCTAATTTGGCTTTTCTGCTCATCGCTGTAGCCATAGTAATAATTATAGTATATTTCATAGAATCATAGAATAGTTAGGGTTGGAAAGGACCTTAAGATCATCTAGATCCAACCCCCCTGCCATGGGCAGAGACACCTCCCACTAGGATTCCAAGAATCCAAGGCTCTGTCCAACTTGGCCTTGAATACCACCAGTGATGGAGCATTCACAACTTTCCTGGGCAACCCATTCCAGTGCCTCGCCACCCTATCAGTAAAGAATTTCTTCCTCATATCCAATCTAAACTTCCCCTGCTGAAGTTTGAACCCATTACCCCTTGTCCTATCACTATAGTCCCTAATGAAGAGTTCCCCCCCAAGCATCCCTATAGGATTTATTATAGGATTATATTTGATGGAAGGTTAATGATAGTGCTTTTGATTTTGCCTCCTGGTTTCCTTCCCTACTAGCACAGTACAACTCTTTCCCTTTACAAACATAACATAGGATACAAAATGACTCCAAGATTAAAAGCAGACAGAGTCTAATACTGGACTGTATCATGTTGTTCTTCACCCTTACAATGTGCATTTGTTGAAAAAAGCAGTTATGAATAAGCTGTTGTTAGCTTTATTTACTATTCAGCATGGGCTAAATACCATGTTTATTGACTTGGTATGTTACCAGATGCTCTGTGTGTCACTGTTTGATGGATCTTTGTTCTTAAGTTCTGATATCTTCCAGGTATCAACCATGGACCTGTAATAGCTGGAGTAATTGGAGCTCAAAAACCACAATACGATATCTGGGGCAATACAGTAAATGTGGCCAGCAGGATGGACAGCACTGGTGTCTTAGACAAAATACAGGTAAGTTTTGTTTTTGTGCTAGTATTTATCTTAATCTTTTGAGTTTGATGCCTAAAAAAATCACATATTTGTACACTAAACAAGTCTGTGTTTTGGAGCTAAGGATGCCTACAGAAAAACATTACCTACCAGCTGTAACTTTACATTTGAGAAGAATTAGACCCTGGGCAGGAAACTAAAGAATTAAAAGAAAATTATTGGCAAAATGGGGGGATAATCAAAATTTTGTCTTAGCCCTACAGAGGAATACAGTGGAGGACATCATGGATTGGCTAGAAATGCATCCCTAGGTTAAGAGGATGATTTGAGGGAAATCCCATTTTTATTCTGTGGATTTTTAAACTCATAAAATACTAGCTACTTTATCTCTGAAGGGCATTGCTGATGTTATTTCTAAATAAAGTAAATGACCGTAACTGTTGTACATTGAGTTATATCCATAAATTGATCATAAAACTTCCCTTTCAGTGAACCATGCTGATTAATAATCTTTGTATATTATTATCTGTATAGATTATAGACTTTGTAGAAAAGACCTTCAATTTACTAACTTTCTAGTGATTCCATAGTCATAGCTCACATTTTAAGTACCTGCCTAGTATCCTGCCCTGCACTTTGGGATCCCAGCATGCAACTGAGAGCACTCTTGAGTCTATGCTTAAGACTATTAAGAATTAAATAATGTGAAAGTAAAGCTACCAACTGTGGCCAAAACTGAAAATAGAGGGATGCCAAAGCAATAACATCTACAAACAGTTGCTTGTTTCACAAAGAAACACAATCTGAGACAACTGATGCTGTTGAACAACCCCCATTCTAGTGGCCTTTCACCAAAATTAGCAGAACTGCCTGAAGTTTGATTCACTGTCAGTTATGTGACAAACTGGCAATAGCATCTCTGACACCGATGCTAATGTCATAATATCACTTCATTCACACAGCCTTAGTATTTGCAAAAAGATGGGGAAGGTTGGGTCTACTGGAAAGAAAAGCACCTCCTGAAGTTGAAAAAAATGCTGTATGAGGAGGAGTGGTGTCCCTAGTGCCAATTGTGTATCTACTGTTTTTGCAGTCTTAGGTGCAGAATTAGTTATACCAAATTTGATACCCGACATAAGCAATTAAAATAGGCAACAGACTATTTGAAAGCTCAGGTGCTCAAACCTCACGAGACCCTTAAAGGCCTTATAAGCATTATAGCAACCTCCTCAGAACATATGTTCTCTTTACTCTGTGGAAGAAGATTATGTTTTGCTCTGTTATCAAAACTGGTTCTATTACTGTGTTGTTGCAGGTTACAGAGGAGACAAACAATGTCCTGCAGACACTGGGGTACATGAGCACTTGCAGAGGAATAATAAATGTAAAAGGAAAAGGAGAATTGAAGACATACTTTGTACATACTGAAATGACAAGATCCCTTTCACAAGGGAATGTGGCATCTTGAAGATGCTTATACGTGTCATCAGTACCATATTTTCAGGAAAGTATCACGCACTTTTTAACTACATTTTGGCCCTTAACATGCGTGCTATTTTCTGGTATGTGGCACTTATTTTAATATGGCTGCAGAATAGTCCCATGAGCCATCATTTTGCACCTTGATATTCCTTATGTTCAAGGACAGTTGCGATGTACACTATAGGACTGGAAGATTGTACTGCTACTTGCACTGTTATTCAAAGACAAGAAAAGAAGGAATAGGAATTAAAAGGAGATAACTCATCCTGAAAGGACTTTAAAGAGATGTTAGTGACAAATGCGTGGAATAAAGGCAATAAAGCTAGGGGTGCATACTATTTTCTGATGCATGGTGTTTTCTGGAAAATACAGTTGCTCCCCAATAGCATCCACTAATCTGGTATAAAGTATACAGTATTTGTAAATAAGTTTACTCTATCCACACGTGATTTGGATGTGATCACCAGTTGCATCTCATAGCCAGGGACACGTCGGGTGGCTTGCTGGCATTCTTTCTGAAGAGAGAACTAACAATGCTGGAATAGTTTTGTACAAACGTGTCAAATGTTTTGAAGCTATTGTCTTTTGTAAGGTTAATTCATTAAAAGTTTATATGTACTTTGTCTTACTGTTGCTGTCTCTTAGTTTTGCTTCCTTCTATGGCTTCTAACGCTCTAAACTTCTGCATCCTCTGCTGCTGCTGCTGCTGCTGCTGCTACTGTCTTTTATTCAGCAGTTAGATGTTGAAACAGACTGTTAGCCTCAACCATTATTAAGACCAAGGTTCTTAATAACCTTGGTCAATAATATCTGCTGGACTTCCTATTGCCTTTCAGAAACTGAATCACCTCTATTATCTTCAGTCTTGGGTAGCATCATAGGCACTTGCAGTCATTTACTCGCTTAGGCGATACAGAAGACATACCTCAAATCCATAAACACAAGGAAAAGGGAGGATACTGGAGACAGCTGCATTGTTGCTACTTTGCAACTGGCCTGCAATGCTTAATGACTAGGAGAAGCTGTTTAAGAGAAGAAAAGTCTTATTTGTTTCGCCCTTTGACAACCTTTTTTGCCCTTGCATGCCTGTTGCTTAACCATTACAATGCTGGATTCCATAGAATATTTGGAAGAATCTATTTTATCAGGACATCAGCAGAAGACACAAAAATTGCTAATTTGTGGATACTTGAGTTTAACTTAAATCCCATTTAATTTAAAAGTGTCACACTTCATAGATGAGCTAGGTGAAAGACTGAAAAGGCAAGTAATTGTACTATCTATGCTCCTTCAAAGGAGCATAAACAGTAAACATTAATTTTTGCTTTGCTCTAATCACTACTTTAAATTAACATATTCTTTCAGTCATAACATCCTAACAAGACCAAAATTAATAGAATCAAAACAGCAATATAATATATAATTACAAAACAGGATATAATTGCAAGTTTTTTTTCTGACTGATACCATATGAATACAGAAGTCAATTTATGTGCTATTGGCTCTGGCGTGTTCTTAAAATGTAAAAAGTATTCAGATTTCTCAATCATTAAATAGATATTTATATTTGTATTGCATCGGTGTCCTTTCAGAAGGAGTTCTCAAAATTGTGGGTCACAAATAAATGGCATGAGGGCATGGTCTCACAGAGTGTGGCATGATTTACTCACAGCAGCCATCTGCCAACTATGGGAATGATAGTAGATGTCAAAATGCCTACGTTTGCAGTGAAATAGATAATCTGAATTTTGATCCCTTTAAGAGAGTCTTAAAGCAGAATGCAAGCTATTTCAGTTATGTCCAACATAATACACTTGATGTTTCACCCAGATCTGGAGATACGATCAGTAACTCTCAAGATAGCTGCTAAGTCTAATAAAATATCAGCAAAAGTATTATGTTGTCTTTACGATTTCTTCCTTTTAATTAATAAGTTACGATAAATATTTTCCAACGGAATTAAAAGACTTTACAAATAGCTCACATGGCAGCAGAAACAATGTCCCAGTCATTGCCTAAGACAAGCTATGACTTAGCTATGCTTAAGACTTCTAAATCCCTCCTCCCCAATAGCTTATAAAACTTATAAAGGAACAATTAAAAAATATATCTATTAATCTATTTCTTAGATTTTGAATGCACTCCGGGCCCTTAAAATCATCCTGGTATTATCGCAGGTCAAAGCAATCATTTCTTACTGTGTATGAAAAACCTTTATGTAAAGTTGATTATATTATTCTGTAGTATCTATGTGTATAAAACTTGTACAGTCAGGATTTTGCTTCTCATTTATTTTCTTGCACATCAGTAGCTAACCTTGTACATAGCTCAACAGCCTTTTTTCTATGATTTTTGTAAAAGTGAAACAACATTATATTTCTGTAAGCCATGAAAAGTTAAAACATTTGAATAGCCGTAAGCTGACTGTCCCAGTGAGGTATAAGAAAGATAGATACGTTTTATTTAAACATCCTTCCAGAGCATGTTTAAAATGCCCTTGTTCAGAGCACTTGTATTTTACTGGTGTTCTCCCATTTTGTAGCTGCATTTGGATTATTGCAGCCAAATTCTGCTAAAGAACAAGAAAGACGGCAAAAGATGGTTATGTATGCAGTACGATGCCTAGACAAAGAGGTGCATACCATCCTCTCTAGCCTTCAGTTGCTGAGTATTATCTTTCTAGTGCTGAAAAGCTATTTGTATCCAATAAATACTTCTTGTCTTCCAACGCATTTTACATCTACTGTTTATACTGTTTCATTTTTCCCCTGTCTAGATTGACCCAGACTTCTTGTATCTTCTTTCATCATCTCCTGCAGCAAACTCATCTGCCTCAATAACTGGATGTAACACTGCTCATGTAACAGTGTGTAACTTGAAAAGCTTTATGATAATCATGCAGATCAGTATTTGACATTCCATATATTCTGCATCACAGTAGGGCTCATAAGGTTCTACAGTTTCCGTGTTGGTGCCATAGTTCCTAGGCTGGTAGCAAACTACAAAAAGTGTGACTTCTGAAAGCGCCAACGTCTTTGACACCATGAGGCAACAGCCAGAAGACCGATGTAAGAGTGACTTACTATGGTATGGGAAAACACAATCAAACAGGAACACCTGGGGAGCCTGCTGGATTTCTTTTTTAAAGGCAATGCTTTGCTCCAATTTACGGAGGGCTACCAGAAGACAGGAAGAAAGATTAGACTTGCAGATATTTTTGCGAACTACAAAAATATTAGATTACCTGTAAATCAATGCTATTTAGCTGCTGTTTCTAAAGAGACATTAGCATCTTATTTACACTGTGTAAAGCATTTTTCATTCTCTTTATAATACTCTATGTTTCCTCTATTTTGTAAAATACCTAAAGACCTTCTCTTTTTCTACTGAGATACAGGTAGTTCAATCTGCTTGTTTCTAACGTGACAGCTGAGCACATACGAAGGTAGAGCTATTGAAAGTCTGTCCTGTTTGTTTTCAGAACCTCATATCAGGGCAAATAATTAATTATGTTGTCAGGATGCTGCACATAGCAGGAGATTTCTTGTTAAATGCAATGATAACTTCTTCCTTTGATGGGTAGTTTTCCTCTTGGTTGTGCTTCTGTGTGACAACATTTTAATTCTTTTCATTTTCAGTAGCATATCCTCCTTCACCTGACATAAACAGAACTCTTCAACACTTTTTACTGGCAGATCCCAAACAATTTTAAGACTAGGACTTTCTAGTTTTATTTTTAATTTCTTGTCTAGAATAGCAGCCTGACTCTGGGAAGGAAACAAATGTAGAACGAGCTATATGTGCCTTAAATAAAATGCAATTAAGAGATTATTTTTGTTCCTTGAAGTACTTCAAATTTGTGTGAATTTCTCAAAGGTGGTGTATAAATCTGCTGTGTCTGGTTTCCTACATATTAATTTTAAACATTTTCAAATTTAGGGACATGACTTATTCAGGTCAATGTCATTTTTAATATGCCAAAAATGCAAGATAAGCACATTTTAATCCTGTTTGCAACTACGAAGATATGAACCCCTTTATGTTGTAGGATGCCACTGTTCAAAACAAAGATTCTGCCAAGAATTGTTTGAAATTTTTGATGAAGTATCTTTCAAATATATTTGTAGTCATTGAGATGCTCTTCATGAAAATCTGTTTTGACAGGAAAAAATGAACATGAAGTAACTTGAAAGATTAACATTGCTCAACTAAAGTTTTCATGTTTGCACTCCAAAATGTTACAAATAACAACTGTCATGAAAGTAATGTCACCTCATATATAAAGTCATGTATTACTCTACTTACCAAGAGGGTTACTGAACAGCATATTCATCTGAATTGGAGTATCCATTCAGCAGACATCAGTCAGCTGTACTGGGTTTGCATGGCAAGGTTTTCGTAGTGGGAGGGCTACAGGGATGGCTTCTGTGAGAAGCTGCCAGAAGCTTCCCCCATGTCCGATGGAGCCAATGGCAGCCAGCTACAAGACGGACCCACTGCTGGCCAAGGCAGAACCCATCAGTCATGGGGGCAGCACCTCTGGGGTAATATTAAGAAGGGGAAAAAGTTGCTGCACAGGAGCAGCTGCAGCTGAAGAAGGGAGCGAGAATATGTGAGAGAAGCAGCTCTGCTGACACCAAAGTCAGCACAGAAGGAGTAGAGGAGGTGCTCCAGGCACTGGAGAAGAGATTTCCCTGCAGCCCATGGAGGTCCATGGTGGAGCAGATCTCCACCTGCAGCCCATGAAGGACCACACACCGGAGCAGGAGGATGTCCGAAGGAGGCAGGACCTGTGGGCCCTGTGGAGAGAGGAGACCATGCTGGAGCAAGTTTGCTGCCATGAGTGACTCTGGACCCATGGAGGGCACCTACACTGGAGCAGTCTGTTCCTGAAGGACTGCACCCATGGAAGGGACCCCCACTGGAGCAGTTTGTTCCTGAAGAGCTGCACCCACAGAAGGGACCCATGCTGGAGCAGTACATGGAGGACTGTCTTCTGTGAGAGGGATCCCAGGCTGGAGCAGGGGAAGAGTGTGAGGAGTCCTCCCCTGAGGAGGAAGCAGCAGCAGAGACAACATGTGAGGAACTGACAACAACCCCTATTCCCTGGGGCCCTACATTGCTGGAGGGGAGGAGGTAGAGAAAATCAGGAGTCAAGCTGAGCCTGGGAAGATGGGAGGAGTGGTGGGAAAGTATTTTAAGATTTGGATTTATTTCTCATTATCCTACTTTGATATGTTTGATGATAAAATTAAACTGATTTCCCCAGATCTAGTCTGTTTTGCCCATGATGGTAATTGATGAGTGATTTCTCCATGTCCTTGTCTTGACCCACAAGCCTTTCATTGTATTTTCTCTTCCCTGTCCTGCTGCAGAGTGGAAGTGATAGAGTGGCTTTGGTAAGCACCTGGTTTCCAGCCATGGTCAACCCACCACATCAGCATACAAATAATAATTGCAAATTAGATCAGTCAACCAGTTATAATTTTATAATTCTTTTTAAATTATTAAAATAATTATGATTATTTGAAAAGCGTATTTCTCCAGTCAAGCATCTCCTACAGAAAACTTCTGAAGTCTTCCTATTTGAGATGGACAATCTATCACTGATTAGGATCTAGAAGAAACAAGCACTTGTGTAAAATGACTGGCTTGGACCAAAGCTACCTTAAGTGGAAAGGGGAAAGCGATTTTGAGCCATTTTTGTTACAGCCTTTTGTTCAAGGGCCATTAATGGAATGTTTGTGGCTAAGATTGTCTCTTCTGTGGCTCAGCTGAGGGTTGGGAACACACAGCAATCTGATACACATTAATGTCAAACAGCAAGGACAGGAGATGAATTACTAAACCATAACTTGACAGCAGGCTAGGCATCTCAGATATAAGTGACATGAGTTTAAAACAGATACACCAGCCTGTAGTAAGAAAACAGCTACTATGTTTTTTCTGCATATCAATAACTGGTCCAGTAATATGTCATCTGTCCTGTGTCTGTCCTGTCTTTCCCCTGTCCTTGTCATCTCTGTCATGTTCCTCCCTGCCCCCATTACTATTTGCTTCACAAATTACTTTTAAGATTTTTTTTGCCTTTGAGACATTTATGGCTATAAAAGTACACATCAGGAACCTGAGAAGAACCTGAAAGGGATATTACTGCTCCCTAAAAAGGCAGGCAATTGAACTTCTCCTGCTTCAGACACTGAATTCAAAGCAACTTTTAACACTTTGGTCTCTGAGCTCGGCTGCATTTGAATGCATCATTTTGACCATATAGCTTAAAATTACTCCATCACCCCCTCACAATTATTTGCATGTTCATGGTTAAGTTACTAGGGAAACAGACTGACCTTCTGTGCAACTCTGTAACGGGAACATGCACTTAACAGTGGCATATTAGTAGCCCGTGATCTAAATCTGGTTGTAACTGGAACAAACACCCCTGTGCATTAATATCCTACTTCTAGGAAGCGTGCAAAAGGCAAAAAAGGAAGAAAAAGCCTTTGCAAGGTTCAAATAATTCTATAATTCTAAAGGGATTCATACCTTCGTTAGGAAGGAAAAATTAACTGAAAAGCATTGATTTTAATTATAGCAAATGGGACACACACACGATACAAATCTGTAACAGGCATCCAGCAATATTTTTAATAATCTGAATTACATTGTGTAATTCAGCTTAATGCCATCTTAAATGTTAATCATAATGAGTTACATGTGAACAGTAGAAAGAAACCTGGGGAGAAATCTTTCAGATGTGACTTCAGATCTCTTTTCTAGCTTAGTTTATATTTCTAGCAAATGGTTTCTTGCAACTCTATTTATAGCTGCAGCTTCAGCTGAGCTGCTTTTTATAAATGGGCTACTGTCTCTTGCTGCTTGGACTAAACTACAAAAAAAGCACTTGCACAGTGGCAAGCATGTCTCTGCAGTGGAAGCTGATGTAAGGCAGCTGCTGGGTTTTCAATTCCATTGCTTGCTTACACTGTGCAAATTCAGCCCATGCTACAGAAAAAACAGGATCCAGTTGGTAAGGAAATGTTATTGGATAAGCAGGTGGGAATTGTCATGAATCATTAAAAAAAACACACACGGAAGTCTGTAGAGTATAAGAAGCAAGAGGCTATGTTATTCAGTGCACGAGTGATGGGAGAGTGGCGACAGGGATGGGACTTGTAAGTCAGTAGGCATGAATTATTGCCTGGGTGCAAGATGCCCAAAACAATCAGTTGTGAAGATTTCTGGTACTCTGAATGTTGATGTTTATACAATAAATCTTGCATGTTCAGTAGAATTCAAGATACCTGGAAAAGTGCTTCTGTGAAAGTGCTTGCCAAAAGATACTGATAGCAATAATAGTAATGCTGTACCTATGGCATTGAAGCAGGGAATCAGACTCTACAACTCAAGGAGAGTTATAAAGCATGTATGTTTATTACAGTGCGGGGTGCAAGGGGGATCCCTCCTCCTAACTTGCACCCCGAGGGGTTAAACAAGCAGATATTTATTACATACAAACATGCATATTCATCAGGTTAAGAGAGAGCGGTGGGGATATTACAATTAGTTCAGGTATCATAAGTCTCCTCCCTTTTGGCGCTTGCCCACTGCCCTCTGATGGTCATGGGTGGGGTCTTCAAGATGAAGTAAGCAGTCTTCCTCAGGGTGCACTTTTCACCTTTGGCACAGTTGGATGCCCCAGTAATCACAATTAGCTGAAATCAGCTGTATCTGCAAGTTTCTGATAGCTGGGAAAGATTTAGAGCAGTGTGACCTTCGCACAGAATTTATTGCAAGCAAAACAGGATGAGCAGACAAGAAGTGTCATAAGCTAGCAGATGTTCGGGAGCCACTGTCTCCAGACTAACTGATAAATTAGAATGATGGTGAGAAAGAATTCACTCATTAGAAGGATAAAAAGAAATAATTCACTCTTGTTAGTAAGACTATTAAATTCTGTTATCACACCACAGACTTACAACACAAACATTGTTCTCTATCGTAGACCTAAGTTAAGTTAAAAGTATTTTAACCCAATGTTTTCCAGGCACTTGCTTTCCTTATATCAGCATACTAGTTCTGCAACTGTGGCTGCAGAAAAGAAAGGTAAAGCAAACCAAGGTAGTCACACATTCCCAAGCAGCACAGTAAGAAGCAAGGCTTTGCTCCCACGCTCTTCCCCAGCTTGGAAAGACATAAGGGATGAGGGAGCTGGCCTGAGGGAGGGCACTGCTGAAGCCCCAGGCCAGCCTGCGGGGCATACTACCTGCGGAGGTGGCACTGAGGCCCTTGCTCGAAACTGGACCCCCACCCTCACTCCTGGCGGTCCGGGCATCCGCACTGCCAGGTTCAACACCACTGTGGAAACACCGGAGCTCCCCACAGCCCAGCCGCGCCCAGGGGACCGGTTCCAGCCAGGCTGCCCCAGACCCCGGGTCGCCTCTGGGGGAGGCCTGATCCAGTGGTCGCCGCCTCGGCAGCCCTCGTCGTGACGCTCGGGCCCTGCTGCCCGCCTCTCCCCCACAGCCCGGCCCTCCTTCGGGCCGGCGGCAGAGCGTTGCTGAGTAACGGTGCCGCTCGGCATCATGGCCTCTCCCGCTCCGGGGAAGGCAGCGGCCCGCCCTGGCCCAGGAGGGTTGGGAGGTGCTGAGGAGACGCTCGATTTTGCGGCAGGAAGGAAAAGGCAGCCTCCCCTCTCCGCCCAGTCCGCCTTTAGCTTCATCCCGACCAGTCGGGAAGGGCCTCCGGAGCTCAGCTACTTCAACCAGAAGGCCAAGGTGAGGGAGAGCAGAGGACGAGCCAGGGAATGTGGCAGGGCCCAGTGAGGTGGAAGGGACAAGCTTCCTCCGTGGGTTTCACTGGGCTAGCTAACAACATTGTGCTCAGTTCGGGTTTCAGGGCTCAGCCCTCATCATGGGAGACCTGGTCTGGCAGGTGCCTAAAAAAGTGCCATTCATATTTTAAAGGCCAACAGAAATGCCATGCATTGGCCATGAGCAGGGCTATTTAATCCATATATAGCAGGTTTCATTTTCAGAGGCCTTTGCGAAATGTAATGTGTTTCTGCTACTTGTGGATGGAAAATGAGGGTAATGTCTTTCGCTGGATGGTAAGAGAAGGCAGAGACATGGTTTGCCAGGGATTAAGGTACACGGTATGACTAAAATGGGAGACATCTTTAGGGAGAAAGCTAGCAAGGCATCAGCTATCAGTGGGGTTGGATGCAGCACGTTTTCTGTCTGGTAACGTGCACTTTCACACACCCTTTAGTAAGAAACTGCTCCATTTTCAGTAGAGGGAAAAGGCTTTCAATGTGCCTTGCCTAAATTTTCCATATGCTCAGCTTTAATTAAGACAATCAATAGAGATATTTGAAACAATAACATCAATATATGCCTTGATAACTGAATGCTTCTGAAGGTGTTACACTGACAATTAACATGTAACTCAAATAGACTAGCAGGGAGCCTCGCTCCCTCTCTGATGTTATGTTGTCCCTTTCCCTCATTCTGTCTTCATATTTGAAATTATAAATTAAAGCAATCTTACACCTTCAGCTGCAGTTGCACTATACTTCCTGGGTGGCAAATCTTTCTCTCTCTGAAGAGTTATATGAGACATTTAACTGTACAGCTTTTTTCTCAAAAAAACCCCCCCCCAAAACCCCAAAACCAACCCTCCCCCCAAAAAAACCAAACCAAAACAAAAACCCATCAAAAAGTTCTGAAATGTCTATTTGGTCAATGTAATATAGCAATATTCTGGCAACATATATATAATAATAAATATACTCCATGAATCCCCTCTCCACCAAAATGACTGACTGTTGAATGCAGAGCACTGGGCAGCGGTGAGTTTGTCCATTGTGTGGCCCTCGGATGTGGGTAAGGTGCAGACCACAGCATAGTACTGGGCATGTAAGGGACAGCAAATTTACTGAATTGACCAGGTGGCCCTGCTAAAAGACAGGTAGATTTGTAGTGTCAGACTTTTGTGTTGAATTCTGCATTTCCTTGGGAAGATGTCTGAGCCAAACCTGCGTAGGCACAGTTGGTGCCATGCTTAATAGAACACATTAAATACAACACAAGAGTAAAGCTGGAGCAGGTCAGAGGGCTGCCATGGTGCTCTTGGGGCTGGTAGAGCTTGCAGTTTGCATAGAATTAGCAACCATATGGTAGACCGTTTGCTTTCAATATGAGGACTGTTTTCACACTCCTGTGGAAAATGCTGCTGCAGTGGCATGGATACAAAAAGTAGTAACAGCTGTTTAATAGGTTTCTTCATAGCACAGGCCTTGGCCACAGGAGAGGAAGCAGAATCAACCTATTCTTCTTCACAATTAAGGAATCAGATCAGTCAATTTTTTTATTTACACAGGAAAAGGAATTGCATTCATTTTTGCAGAAATGACACTAAAATCAACTGTGTGTCAGAGACAGAAATGAAGAGACTTTCAAGGAAGATGTGTCCAGCACACAGCCAGAAGCCAGAAATTCCTGCCTTTTAACCCATTGTCTGACAGTTGCTCCTTTGATTGTTTTAAAAAAGTTACTGTAGCCACTTTGTGTGGCTTTTCCTCTTCTTTGACATGGAAAAAGCTATTACTTATCTTTTGTGTGTCTGGAATATTAATGAATGCAAAGTGCTTACTTTAGTAGAGGTACACAGAGGAGGCCACCCTGAGTGCAAGTTTATTGTCTGCTCTGTATGATTAACTTGTTCTGATGGGCTTAGAAAACAGGTCACCAACATCACCTATGCCAACTAAGTCAGTATTTAACAAGAAGAAACAACAGCAAAAGTTCATCAGTATATTGTGCACAGAAGCGTTGCCTATTCTGGCAGATTTTAAACAGATCACTTGGGACAGGGCTAATTTTTAAAATAACAGCCTGGCTACTTATCTGCAGAATCCAGAAAGAATGAATTATCTACTCTGATATAGGTAACAAATAATGGACAAATAATGCCACATGAATTAAAACAAAGGAGCAAATAACATTCCCAGTGGTGAGCACAAATTAGATGCCCTTTAAAATTCTGAATGCAACTGGTAGCAGCGGGAAGAAAAGAGAAACAAGGAGGCACAGAAATAATAGTAATGATGGAAGTGAGAAATCAAACTCAGGATGTTCTTAAATGTGCCTGAAATTCTCTGATGCTTGATAGTTTCTGAGAAATGAAGGTTTAAATCAAACCACCTCTCCTCTTGCCAGAACCAAGTAATGGAGATACTCTTCCAAATTAAGCCTGTGATTACAGCAGTGCCTCACTACACTCTTAACTATGGTTTCCTTTTAATCTTTTAATGGAACCAGTATAGCCTTCTTGACCTGCCCTGAGTTGATTATTTTTGGAGGATAGCATTATGAATTGTAAGACTCAAAGTACAAGAGGTTTTTAATAGCTAAGTCAGGCACACTGTAAAATTAGAGGTAAAGAAAACCCAACAAAATGGAAATTTTTCAAATTTGTAGTCAGCCACTCACAAAACCAACGATTGATTGGAATGTTTACAAGAATGTGGATCTTCTAATGAACTGACAGCATATTTCAAAAGAGGATTTTGCTTTTCTTTCCTTGTAAACATTTCTGGTTTTGAAATACCTATGATTCCATTCATGAAACTTCTTGATTGGATTTCACAAATGCATTAGTTAGCAGATCTTTAATATTGCATATTTGGATGAAACTATGTAAACAGGTACCGTAAATACAGTAATATTCTGGCTTGGGTTAGGCTGTATTTTCATACATGACAGATACATGCATACTAGTGGATCACAAGATTACTACTGTGGCATGTTTCTGTATTCTTCTCAGTTCTGCTTTAATCAGCAATTAAATGGTGATTCCACTGCAGGATACCTTTTCTCTTTTTCATTCCAAATGAATTTTTGAAACTGCCTGCTTTCCTTTCACATTACAGTGACAGATCATTTGACAATTATATGGGATTAAGAAGGAGAATACAAGTTCAGAAATTAAAAATAAAGAAAGAAGTTAAATTTCTAGAAGTTACAACAGATAACAGAGAAAAATGAGCTAAATTGCCACAAGGGGAATTTCAGAGCTGAACAGACTTACAAAAAGGTATCACATGTCATTAGGTATTTGTATTGTAAACTAATCCAAATGAGTGACCCATACTTCCTAATGGTAGCTCAGTGATACTACAGTTGGCATTGTCTAATGATACGTGTGAACCGTTTAAGTACTGATTTGACTACATATATTCTGTAACCTGTAAAGTTAAGCAAAAATGTGAATTAGCCATCTGCCCTGGGTTCAGCAGTAGCAGTCATTTTTCTCCTTAGTAGCTGGTGCAGTGTTGTTTTTGACTTACAGCCTGGGAACAGTGCTGATAACAGCAATGTTTTTAGTTGCTGTTCAGTAATGTTTAGTCTGACCAAGGATTTTCTGAGCCTCATGCTCTGCCAGGGAGGAGGGGAAGCCGGGAGGAGGAAGCAGAGGCAGGACACCTGACCCAAACTGACCAAAGAGGTATTCCATACCACAGCACATCATGCCCACTA
>JANRGW010035401.1:0-15943 GCA_024733675.1 Psilopsiagon aymara
TCTGTCCAACCTGGCCTTGAACACTGCCAGGGATGGAGCATTCCCAACTTCCCTGGGCAACCCATTCCAGTGCCTCAGCACCCTTATTGTAAAGAACTTCTTCCTTATATCCAATCTAAACTTCCCCTATTTAAGTGTGAACCCATTACCCTTTGTCCTATCACTGCAGCCCCTAATGAAGAGTCCCTCCCCAGCATCCCTATAGTCCCCCTTCAGACACTGGAAGCTGCTCTGAGGTCTCCACGCAGCCTTCTCTTCTGCAGGCTGAACAGCCACAACTTTCTCAGCCTGTCTTCATACGGGAGGTGCTCCAATCCCCTGGTCATCCTCGTGGCCTCCTCTGGATATTTTCCATCTTCTCCATGTCTTTTTCACGTTGAGGACAGCAGAATTGTGCACAGTTCTCCAAGTGTGGTCTCATGACAGCAGAGTAGAGGGGCAGGACCAGGCCAAATACAGCAACCAACCAACACGACAAGTAAGTAAAATATATTGGAAATATTGAAAGTGGTGTATTTCCATCTTTAACCCCAACCCTGCGATGTCTGCATGCCCATTATTGTACATAATGACTATTAGGATATTTTTAAGAAAATTTGTGAATTTCTTCCAAATCATTTAAATCAACCTAGACTGAAATATCACCAATTCTTGGGGTTTTCACTCCTAGTTCTTAGCTTAGTTTGCTCTAGTGAAAAGTGAGGTTTAATAAAGTATTAAAAAACCTTAAGTCGAGAGCCTCTTCCTCGAGTTCTTGCTCAAGCAATTCTGGCAGGAGATTTGATAATTTATTGCTGAGGTGGACATTTACACTTGTAACTCATGGTCTATCCACCTATGGTTTTGCAATGGAATGTAAACAGAAAGGCTTTTGTATATCAAAATCTTAGGATCCTAGGAAGAAAGGATGAGATTTGGAGAATCTTCAAACATTTTTCTGGTACATCAGTTACAAAATGGAACTTTCTTAACAAAACATATTCATTTCCTGTCCAGCTCAGGATAAGCAGTGATGAAGCCATTAAAACCCAATGTAAAAGAAGCCATTTCCTCTCTCTCCTGTCCCTGTGTGGGAGCCTCTGCTGAAATCTTTTCTTGCCTCTGCCTTTCTGGCCAATCTGTCAGTGTGCAAACCCCACATGTGAAAGCCATGAACCTTGTTTCCTGGACCTGGATTTTCTCTGTGGTACAGAAAAAGACTTTCCTGCAGGGTGAGATGTTCAAGACAGATGCTTTGCTTCCCACCTTCTGCCTTGGGCAAGCAAAGGTGATAAAAAGATGCCTGATCCAGCAAGCTAGAGGCAGGTCCTGCTAAACCAGTGCATTCCTCAGATATGGCACTGTCACTTACTTGGCTGGCTGTTCATTCATTGACACCTTTGCTGTTTTCAAGGCAGTCTAGCTTCAAGCAGAAGCAATCAATGTGCCAGGATCAGCAGCAGGTGACTGCCATCCTTCCACCTTTGCATTTGAATGAGAAAAACCAGTTGCACACTGCTGAGCAGAAGGACCTGCCAGCAATTCACCTTGTGTGAAAAACCCAAACTGCTCAATCTTCCGACCAGAGGAGTGTGAGGAGATGGGCAGCAGAACTGCTGATCCACCATGAACGTGCTGCTGATCCACTGCAGGATGGCGAGTGCATGAGAGACACCTCCTCATTCTATTTACAGTCTGTAGGCTAAAAATGTGATGATAATGGCAGGACAGTACTTGTACACTGAGGAACAGACAGATCCTTTTTGTTTCTGTGTTTGTAAAATACATGGAAGAGTAAATGCACAAAGGAGACAGAGAGGCTGATAGAAATTGAACTTGTTTAAGCTGAAGAGCTATGATCACAGATATCTCAGGCTGTGAATCTGTGAATTCAGGGGTTGCTACAGCAAAGAAACCTCCCAAATGGAAATTCCATCCCACCCAGTCCACAAACTTTAGACAGTCTGCTAGGCAAACAGAGATGCAAATGAGATAAGAGGGACACTGACAGAGACCAAATGAACAGGACATTTCAAGCACAGGACATCACTGATAATTTTTAACAGCTGTAAACTGTATTTGCTTTATTAATTTGACTGGTTGATATATTGTCCATTGCAAATCAGTCTGGAGTTGCTGTGAACCATGTGTGCACGGATTGCATCACATAGATATAAACATGCTTAGTCATGAAGTAGCGTTCCACAGAGGCTGTTTCAGTCATCTGCAGGTTACCAATTTGAGTTCATTGCCTTGAGATTTTACAGCCCTGGTAAACGCACACCTTTCAAGCAGAGGCTACTTGTGACGACCCCAATGATGTTTTTTAAAAAAAAACCATGTTCCATTAGAAGTTGGAAGAGATGATTCCCATCTTCCTCTGTCTTCCCTTTGACTTTGTGCAACAAAATACCTCATGTGTGCAAAGGGAGTTAATTCACTGATTCACAGGCAATAAAGCATCTCTTGGTGCCCTGGGTTCAGCAGTAGCAGTCATTTTTTTCCTTCTTTGGTAGCTGGTGCAGTGCTGGGAGCAGCGCTGATAACACAGATGGTTTCAGTTGCTGCTCAGTAATGTTTGGTATGACCAAGGACTTTCTGAGCCTTATGTTCTGCCAGGGAGGAGGGAAAGCCAGGAGGAAGCAGTCAGGACACCTGACCAAACTGATCAAAGAGGTATTCCATACCACAGCAGTCATGCCCAGGATGGAAAAACTGGGAGCAAGAACCCAGAAAAGTTCAGTTCATGGCTCAGTCATCGGGTGGTGAGCAGTTGCATCCTCTTCCCTTGTATTTCCCTGGTCATTGTTATTATTGGTGGCAGCAGCAGTTGTTTGTGTTATACCTCAGTTATGGGACTGTTCTCATCTCAACCCGTGAGAGTTGCATTCTTTTGATTCTTCTCCCCTAGAGTGGGGAGGAAGAAAGAGGGAGGAGTGAGTGAGCTGCATGAGAGGCTTAAACCATGACACTTAGCAAGTCCGGAGCTACTGAAAGTCTTCTGGAGCACAGGATGTGAGCAGCAGGGCTGCCAGGAGCACTGATGCCTCCAAAGTGATCTCTCTACACCAGCATTCATTGGTTACTCCAGGATCCTCAGGAAGGACTCCTCTCAAGCTAATTTGTCAAGGACTGTCAGGGATACTCTGTCCTGTAGAACGAGACATTATTCACTATGTGAAGCATTTGGGAGCTCTGCATACATTCCTATGACACACACATGGCACTGAAATGCCACTGATCTGTCTCTTCTCACACTTAAGAGATTTTGGAAGAAAAGCTGGCTTCATCAAAAGCATCTACTTTTAGTCCAAATCAAGAACACTTATATTTTTGAAGCACCTTTCCTGACTGCTTTCCCCTGTGAGACTGGCTTGCACTGTGATTTCAGAGCATGGGAAATTCCCTTGGTATGTAAGTGAAAGGAAATTTGAGCTACAGCTGCTGATGGGCAATGGACCCACAAGATGACCATGGAGCTAATTCAACTGAACAACTCTGGATTTCCATTGACTCTTTTCTCCTTACTCTAGCAATAGCTGTTACCCCACGAGAATCATCACATTTCACATTTTCACCAGCCATCATTTAATTTCAAACTGATTAAGAAAATGACATGAAACTCAACCCAAGTATTTGCAACCAGAACTGAGGAAGAAATCTGCAGTTTCTGATTAAGACTTGAAGATGTTGAATAGTCCAATAAAAAAGGTCCATTTCTCTATTTTTTTTGTCTGCATTTGTATCAGTTGGTTTAATAGGAGACATTACCTCACTTTGCAAGTCTTTATTGCTGGCATTTGAATAAATAGGGTGCAAAACTTCTCCAGGTATATGATATTTTTCCCAATACCATTAATCATAAAACACCTTCTGTATGATCAATTGCTAAATATTATCAAATGCCAGAGGCTCTCAGAATGATTTCTGGGCCACCTGAGATGGAAGGGGGAGGGAGCTGAGCAGACATTGGTGGGGTCAGGTGTGAGCAATCATTTGTGCTACAGTAGCACAGACCGGAACTGGAAAATCTAGTCTAATGAGGAGGAAAATGGGAAAAGCTTGTCCAGAGCTCAACGCACCATCTGCAGCTGGAGGGAATGCTTTGAATGAGGTCAGAGCACACCATTCGGGCATGTCCGCAAGACTGACTGTGGTAGTGTTGTTAAAAATGGGCCAGAATGGCATTTCAGGGGTTATCTGTCATTCTTTTTTACTGTGACAGAAAATCTTTAAGCTGGGCCCAGATAAGCAGTGTTTTTAATTGTTGATTAATGAATAAACACACTTCTGTGTGTTTTAACATCGTTGGTGTTAGGGAAAGACCAATGGAAGATTAATGCATCTTCGCAGTCACAAAGGCAGCCCTGAGAAGAAAGCGCTGCCAGGCTCAGGTAGAGACTCCCCTGCTTGCTGCTGGGCCCATCTCCATGCCCGGGGGGGCACATGGACCGTCCTCAGAGGTCTCCCCCTGCAGTCCCAGACCAGCCGGGCTCTGTGGACCCTTCCAGGAGGCAGCTACAGATCCAGCAGCACACGTGGAGGACACCTTTCATCCCAGAGCAGAAGGGACTACATTTCCATCTGGGCCTGCAAGCTTTCCACAACGTGCAGTTCAGTGGTTCTTTTGGGCAATGTGGGGTGTTTTTATATTTAAATCTCTAGAAGGATTTTTCTTGTGTGGTTTTCATTTTAAACCCACTCATCTTCAAAATGTCTTCATGATAGAATTGGTGAAAATACACACAAGAAGGTCAACTTCTCCAGTTACACAGAGATTATGATACTCATTTATTCATGCAAGGCTTTACTTCAAATCTAATGAAGTCTGGTTTTCACCTTCATGTTTAATTTGTCTATTTAAACATGATTGTTACTCTGTGCATGCACGGAAAGGCAGTGTTTCAGACTCTTGCAATGCAACAGCATAAAACAAGCATATACACTGATACTGTACAATAGTTTATGGTTCCTGGGTCTTGGTCTAGTAAATCCAAACATCAGGTTACATTTACATTGCATACACTGAAAGCTTACCTTTGAGGTTTGTGTTAACAGATGCCCACAGAGGGGCCCGCTAGCCCCACCAGCCAGCAAACAAAGCTTATTTGATCAGAATATTAAAGTCAATTGCAAGTGCATGCGTCACTGTACTATGAACCCTCACAAAAAGTTTCGCCTCATGAAGCAGAAGAAGAAAATAATAGAAATGTTAGTATTTGTATATTAGAAAGGATGTGAAATAGGAAAAAATGCAGAATATGTCAGACTATCTCAAGGCAGTTTTTAGGACCACTGAGATACAGCTGATGAGGTTTTTTTATAAACCACACAAAAAAGAAATAGTAATAATAATTATTACTAAAATTAATATCATTAATAATTAATAATAATGAATCTAATTAATAGTGACTATTAATGATATATGAAACATAATGAAATTATGCTTCATTTTTATTTAGCAAGATGTTGCACTCTCAGCAAATGAATGCATCTGTGCACAGAACATCTGCTCCACCTAAGTATAACCTGACAATACAGAATGGCTTCTCACCCCAGCCACTGTAATAGCGTCTTAAAGAGACCATTGCCATGTTATGCATACTCAGCCTACTGAGACCCTTTATAGAAGGGTCTACTGGGAATGATAATGATGTCACAGTAGTATAACAGTGAGATCATAACTGTTTAATAATATTTTATCATGTGAATAAAGCTGAGCTATGCCACATGAACTGAAAGTTCTGGACTATGTAAGAGAATGTGCTGCAAAGAGGACACAATCATCCACCTTACCAATAACATAACCCTAACCCTAACCTTTCCTTCATAGGCAGGATCAAAAGACTTGCATTAATATTATCCTTAGTACTCACCCTACTCACGTGATTGTAGAGTGACATTGGAATGGTTCGTATATGGTGGTGAAACACGGTACTGTGGTCGGAACTCAGTAACTGTACTTAGTTCCCCAGCATGATCAGCTGAGCCACAGATCGCTGAAAGATCTCAGCCAGCTCTTTTTGGACTCTTGGTTGAAAGATAGCAAATTGAACTTGCTCAGCTAGAAAGAAATCGATGAATCTTAGCAAAGCTGGTGCAGTCTATATGGCCCCTGACATACAGTTGGCAGCCCTGCTATAACACGTAATCTCTTTGCACACCAGACAGCCTGACACTCAAGGAGTGTCACCCAGATTGACTGTGAGCTACCTTCAGTATACAGCTAATCACCCTAATGGATCTTTTTATGTTAATACAGTTCTCTTTCAAAACAAAGGAGAAAAAGACAATATGCTGAACCTGCCAGCGCAGTCCAATTCAAAGAATGTCTCTCACAACATCCCCTGCTTTCACAAGGGAATGTTGTGAAAACTCAGCTACATCTTGGACTGAAAAAGAAGCTTTTCCTAAGATATTCAGACATATTAAGACAAGGGATATTTCTTGGACACAAGGAATCTCTAACATGGACACAGCACTTTGAGGCCCCAAGCCTACCGCATACCTTTGCTTCTGAGGTTTCCTCACTCTCCTGTTTGTGTTAACGAGAGTCATAGCCATAGATGGTTTTGGTAATACCTAGCTTTTTGTTAGGAAATTGCAAGAAATTATCAGAAAGAAACTATGCATTTCTTTCAAGATCGCCTTGGGCCAGCTTGTCTCACAGAACCCTTTTCCAGATAGAGAATTTTGCTCAGCTGGCGAATCATGGTGTTATAAAATAAACCTGAGAACCTAGCCTGAAGGAAAAGAGCTTTTCTTCTCACAAGTAATGTCACTGGCTCCTCTAATTCACAGAAAATTTTAGTCACATTTAGGATTTCATTTAATTCTGTATTTCATGAACAAAAACCTGTTAGGCAGAACCTAAAACCTGGGCATTCCTTCTGCCTCTTCAGGCAGACATTTTGCTACTGATGCTTTTATTACACATCAGATCTTTCATTCTGTTTCCCTTTGTAATCCCGGAGAATTTCTTGTTATTTTTTTCTGGCTTCTTTCCCAGCTGAAGCGAAACCTCAATTTAGAGTGAACAGTCTGAAAAGATGTCATTTCAGTGGCTGCAGGTCACATGGTCTGTATCCATGCAGGTAAATCCATACTTGTTTCTGAGACTCTGGTCTTGCAGTCCCTCTTTCCCTCACACTCCTACATATTGATAAGACCCAGACAGTACATTACCCTTCCTTATGCCTCAATTTCAGGAGGAAACCCAGATACCTTTGCTGGGAAGCCACCAGGATCCTTATCTGGAAAAGCAGGGTTCAACCCAAGCTGTGCTACCCACGACATCCTTTCCTTATACGATGGTAATCTTTTGTTATGTCCTGTATCTGCAACCACCAGTACTGGATCAGATTATCATATGCTGCACTCCTCTCCTTGCACAGTTCATGCAGTTGATTTTCCTTACCCAGCTGAATTTGCTGAATGGTTTTGGCTCTATGTTCAAGACATTGAGGGGGTGATTTTTTGCTTATTTCCTCACCTTCTACTAATTATTTTGAAGTAAAGTCTCCTGTACCAAATCTGTGTTTCCATTAAGCCAGTCACTCTGTGGATTACAATTTCCCTGTTCAAAGGTGATTTTCAGCAGTGCACCTAAGCAGTTGCATGGGCCTTCACTGTGAGATCAGCCATAGGCACAATTCCAACTCAATGAGTTTCTTGGCTACAAACAAGATGCTAAAGAATTAAATTTCACTTTGGGGAAGGATTATGGGTTAATCCCAGCCATGTGCATTAGTGTGCCTGCAATAGCAGGTGATTGGCAGGAGTAGCTCCCCTGACTCAGTTGATGAGGAAAAAATAATTCTAGCAGTTGAATGCACACAAATGGCACACAATGGAGACACTGTTTGAATACAGGACTGATGCTAAGAAGCATGGATAAAACAGAAACAGTCAGTAAGGTCCATTCAATTTAATTAACAGATTAAAGCCTCTGTTTCTTACCTCTTTAGCTCCCACTGAAATCTAAGCAGGTTCATCCGATATTATTAGAAATGGAGAGGGGTTCATGTGACAAGCAGAAAAATATATCTCCCGCCTGCCAGACTGCTGAAACAGAAATAAAACCAACGTTGATTTCATTGTGCTTCCCACAGAAATCAAGGGTCTCAGTTGCATAAGGAAAAACAAGTTTGCAGGTTAGTGGTTTGCTCTCTCACCTTTCTTTGTCAGTTACTAAAGCACATTTTTGAAGTAGGGTTTACAAGATCAGGTGCTTAGAAGACGGTTCATCCTTGGCTCTCGTGGGTTTGGTTTATTCTCCCAAAACTTCATTTTTGTTTTAAATCATACTTGTATCGCTTATGGACCTAAAGCTTTTGTTTTCCTTTCAGTGTAATCACATATATATACATAGAGACACACACATATATATCTCAGAGAATACCCTTGAAGCTTCACTTGAACCAGAATGCACTTATGGACAGAAAATGCTGTCCTTGGACCCTGGACGGTAGAGGGTGAGCTTATTTTATGATCTGCTTTTGATATTTCATTCTGTTATCAGTCCCCACGCAATAACAAGGTAATGATTGCAGCAGATGTCTCAAGTGATAGAAACACGGGTTTGTGAGTATCATGGCAACTGGTCTGCATTTCATTCACTGGCAGCTTCGCCACTGTTGGTGATTCTGCGCTGCCGTTCATAAACACAAAACAGTTCTTTTGCAGCAGAGATGATGAATTGCCAAAGAGATACCAATGCAGTAAAAGAACGTCTTCATTTTCAAACAAAACCTTTCCCACAGGATCCTTCCAAACAGTGCCATCATGAGGCAGGCCCTCTGGGGAAAGACGGTAGTAACCAGGATGTTGAAAAACATTGCGGAAGTTGGGATGGTTTTGATCAAGACATATGGAATGGCAACTGATGTACAAAGAAAGGGAAAAGAAAAGGGCAAAACACAGTGCCGCTCCTGTGACAATTCTGATAACAGGATGTGAGTTTTGCTCAGTAGCCCTCCATGGGCTGATCTTCCATGTGCGTTTTCATTCCTTTTTTAAACTCCTGCAAATATTTGCCATTTGTTACTGCATGTGACAAGGAGGTCCACAGCTCGGCTTTCTGGGCTGAGGACACACACTGCCGGCTCATGTTCAGTTTCTCATCGACCAGCACCCCCACGTCCTTCTCCGCAGGGCCGCTCTGAATCAGTTTTCCCCCCAACCTGTAGGTGTGTCACGGATTGCCAGATCCCAGGAGTAGGACCTTGCACTTGGCTTTATTGAACTTCAGGAACTTCACTGTCCATCTCTCAAGCATGTCACGGTCCCTCTGCAACCCATCCCTTCCCTCCTGCGTACCAACCAAACCACAGAGATTGGTGTAAGCAGAAAAGATGCTGATCTGGGCACATGCTGTCTCTCTCACCAGGACTGGACTGAAAGCAGCAAAAAATGACCTGCATCATCAATCCTAGTGCCTGCTAGTGAAAATATGCCAGACAGAGCTGCACGCTGAATTTGAATTCCAGATGCCTGAAAAAACAAGATAAGCTCCTAGAAAGATGTGCATCAATATGGACTTCTAAAGATCTAAGTCTATATAGACTTCTATATAGATTATTTATCAGAACCCATGCCTGTCACACAAAATATTTAATGTAAATTCTCCTCTGTACGCAATTAGTTTTATGGCTCTTTTATTGCTCATAAACCTAATTGCGTCATTACTGGTACATTCGTTGACCCTTATTGTAGTTAAAATACTACTCAAAGACAATCACACCTTTGTGTGCTTAGCGTTTGCCCAGATCTCTTTCTGCGTCCTTGCATTGGCGTGATCAGTAGGAGTGGGAGCATAACCAGGGAGAAGACCACAACCATCAAAACTGCTTGCAAACATTTTTCATTTTTCCCATCATTCTTCAGTGTCATAAGCATAATGGCATGGAAATTTCATTTCCTCAGCAGGAACTTCATTCTAAGTTAGTAACAACTCTTCTTTAATAACATGGGCAACAAAGTGGGATTTATAGTTAAATCATGGGTCCTTCTGCTTTACCGGCTTTCATCATGAGAAAGATTAAACTCTGCCAACTCTTCCCATGGCAGCACAGACAGCCAGGGAATGTTGATGGGCTTTAAGGAGTTCAGCACCGTGGGGAAGATGCCAGTGACCCTGGTGGACTGAGAGACAGACAGCACGAAGCAGCGTGGAAATCTGGTACAGATTCTCTGTAGGACCTGTTCACAGCACTCCTACATGGTTTCTTGCCTTAGTCTGCCCTTTGCTGTCTCGATACGTGTTGTGCAGGTACTTACTATGACATAGGAATATGATGCATGTATTCCTCAAAGCTAGGGAGGCGCAAAATTCATTAACTTAATCATGATCATTACAGTCACAAACTTAACTGCAATCAGCCTTTTGAGACCACAGCCTTCCAGGATCACACTGTCTTCCACCCATGGGCTCATGGTATGAGAAATTACTAGGGATGTATTTACTCAGAAAAGCTTCCATTTTGCCCAGGGGCCAGCAGCAATGGGCAGTGTTATACTTGACTCTTTTGCCATCCCTTTGGGACTTTCTTGCAGACTTTTCACCATTTGCAGTACATGTTGCCCATGGCACAAACCACCTCTATCATATCCTTCCACACAGAATGAGCAGAGAATGAAATACAAGCATGGACAGAATATTTTTCACACTGATTGATTGTTCTACTCTCTCCTGTGTTTACGTATGAGGAAGCCTTTTTGTGACTGCTTTATTGCTGTTTGCTCATCGTAGGAATTTACTTTATGTGTTTATCCAGCAACAATTTCTTAGCTTTGCTTGCATCTTCCTGGAAAAATGCTATGATGCAGTGAAAGGCAGTAGAGTGGAGTGACAATGAAGGAGGGAGTATTCCTTTGCCTCTGCTCACAAATATGAAGGACTTTCAGCTCAAGGCCCAGCCTGCAGTCCAGATTTCCATAGGTTAAAATGGCAGCTTAGCCAGAGAAAATTTTTGGCTAAAGAAGCAAGAGTGGCTGTTTTTCTTTGGCAATGTGTATTCAGAGTAGGTATCAGCTTGTTCTGATTACAGCTGCTGTGGACTTCTTTATCTTTCTAGTAGCTCGCATGGTGCTGTATTTTGCCTTTAGTCTGAGAATAATGACAACAACACACTGATATGTTAGTTGTTGGTCAGTAGCAATTAGCCTGATCTAGGACTTTTCTGCCTCTCATGCTCTGCCAGTGAGGAGGAGCACGAGAAGCCGGGAGGATGCAGAGACAGGACACCTGACCCAAACTAGCCAAACGGGTGTTTCATACCACAGCCCATCGTGCTGGGATAGAAACAGGGGGGCGTTTATATTGAACAACACATTAGGGTGATCTTATGCAATATTTGCTTAGCACTCGTCATTTTTCCCAGCTTCCAGGCCAAGCAATCATGCTGAAATTCAGCCTGTTATGCTGATCTACGACGTTCCCAGGCAGGACTCTCGGCCATCTTCAAGCTCCCTTCAAGGTCAGGGTACACGGTACTTCTCATGCCCAGACTCATCTGCCACAAAGGCTGTTCATGAGTATCTGCTATGGCTCAGGACGCAGAGTGGAGCTGTCTAGGGAAGCAGGATATTTGCACAGATACCTGCTCACTGGGTATTGGCAGTGCTTTGTACACACACATCAGCAAACAGCCAAAGTCTGCTTGCCCTTGAACACAATGAGGTGAGGCCATGGCAGGAAAAAAAGGCTCAGAAACTTGCGAATCTTACCGGAGGATGGCAGAGGAGACCTTCTTGCATTCTACAACTGAAAAGAGGTAACAAGGGATAGGACAAGGGGAATGACATGGGGAGTTTTAAATTGCATCCTTCTTCACCAAGTGTTGTCAAACACTGGAACAGGCTGCCCAGGGAAGTGGTGGAGTCACCATCCCTGGAGGTGTTTAAACGACATGTAGATGGGGCGCCTGGGGACGTGATTTAGTGGTGGACTTGGCAGTGCTGGTTTAACGGTTGGACATGAGGATTTGAAAGGTCTTTTCTAATCTAAATAATTCTATGATTTAGGATGGTTCTACCCTCAAAGGTGCAATTACGTGAAACCAATGAGTTGAGCCAGCAGCTTCCTGCTTCTGAGCAAAAGGCTGTGACTAGCTGAAGACTTTGTCTTCTCTCTTGTCAACAAAGGCAATGAAAACTAAAGGATATTTCTTTCAAACCTACCCTGGTTTTCCTTCAATCACTCTCTCCTGTGTGTGTTTAGTATACAGGCCAAGAAGGAGATGCTGATGAGTACCGGGTCACGGGAGGAGACAGCGGCTTTCCTGTGGAGGGGAACACTTAACATTTGCCATGGGGGATTACTTCTTCATGCAAAGAAATCTTTTCCTAAAGCAGTAACATCCTACTGGTCAATACACACCTCTATGACTCGTACGTCAATTAGCACACAGTACTGATACTTGTACACAGCATTAGCAGTTCAGCAAGTCAGCTTGGGGTTGCTGCACCAGCAGGAAGCCTGCAGGATGTTTCTCAGATTGCATGCAGGTGACAGTGGGTCAGTGGATGAGGTGGTAACCCAGCCTGAGGCAATATTTACTCTGCTGCGAGCATGTCATGCCTACAGCTCCAGTTCCCAGACACTGCTGGGGAGCACAGCCCTCGAATTTGGTTTCTCCAGTGTGATTTTTACAGTCTACTCCAAACACGAACTCCACTCCTACCTGTTGTTTCCTGGCTTTCTTGGTTTGCTTATTTGACTGTGTGCACCCCTTTTCCTCCCCAGAGACATAACACTCATTCTGCATAATCCCCAACTGCTAAATATCTCATCCAGCAAGTGCAAAGCAGAGGTTCGTTACCCTCCTTTAAGCCCCTTTTTCTGTGTGCCAAGACACTGCTCTATACACTAGACCATAATTACTCTGTGGTGCATAAAAAGGGGCAGAAGACTCATGGGAAAACACTCCTGAGGGTCTCCATTCCAGCAGGGACATCTTGATTCCTACTGCCACCAAGTCTTCCTTGCAAAATGCGTAACCAGTCCTCTCTGAGCCACCCCAAGCTGTTGTGCTAAGATTTAGTGATTTGACACATCAGTTCTGGATTCAGGCGTCTAGCTCCTGAGATAAGTGCTAAGGCGCTGGCACAGGGTGCCCAGAGAGGCTGTGACTGCCCCATCCCTGGAAGTGTTCAAGGCAAGGTTGTATGGGACTTGGGGAACCTGGTCTAGACTGTGGCGTCCCGGCCCATGGTAGGGAGATGGAACTGGAGGATCTTAAGGTCCTTTAAAACCCAGATCATTCTGTGATACTATGATGTGTTTGAGAAGCCCTAGGATAATTCTCTGTTTATTCAGCTGCGTGCAGCTGGTGATTCCTCTGGCTGTGGAATGCCTGCTATTTCATCCCATCATTTGAAAGGAATAAAAAGAAAGCTTAGAGCTTGGAGGAAGGAGCCTCCTTTCCTTCTTGCCTATGTGGATGTCCAGAGCCCATGCTGAGATCTGATCAGATGATGCCTTCCATCCATGTATCTTATGGATTCCATTATCAAGAACGTGGGAGGAGACTCTCTTCCTTCCTTTGCTAAAACCCTGCATTTAATATTTCCTTGCGTGTTTGATCAGGAATGCACACCTGCAGAAAAGTTCTGCAGTCTCAGCAGCATTTGTTCCTGGGAGAACGCTCGTGCTTTCCATTTGGGGTTTGCTTGTTCTGCTGCCGTATCTTTAATGGTTTGCTCTTTATGAGAGGAGATGGGCATAAACTCGGAGGGAGGAAGGTCCACCTGAACTTGGGGAAGAACTCATTTCCTGAGAGGGTGACTGAGCACTGCGATGGGGTGTCCAGAGCAGTTTGGGACTCTCCTTTCCTGTTGCCTTCCAATATTTTTCTTACTTTTTTTTTCCCCACAGAAATTGTGTGCGTAAATGAGACTTTTGCTAGTGCAATAGTTGAAAGAAAAGAGTTCAGAGAATGGTAATGTGCAATAAAACCTTCAAATAGCCTTGAAACTACAATTCCACATTTGAGCTTCTCTTACTCATTCCCTGGGTAGAGATGTATGGCTGTACTGCTTACAGACTCTGTAGAACACTTTCAAGGTATTCAAATAGCAAGCTGCTCATAGAGATGGGAAAGAGATGAAATCTTTAGTTCTACAGAAAAGATCAAGAAATTGTTTTCTATTAACTTAACAAGCCCTGCAATTGTCTGACTGTTTTAGGTGGATGCAAATACAAAGAAATGTTTATCTCATTTACGCTCCACATGGAACAGTTTTTTTCCTTGGACAAAACTACTTGTAGTGGATATCAAAGTCAGCGTATTAGATCCTGCTTGGCCAATTAAACCTCTGCCCTCAAACCTGGATTTTTCCAGCATCCTTGCAAAATGCAAGTTCCCAAATAAATCAGTGAGTTTGGGTGCCTACTGCGTGAACAGATGGTGGTACGTGCAGTTGTCACTGTCTGCTGCTGTCTGACAATTGAGTATATTAATAATGAAGGATCTGTCCTTTGTCCATGGGCAAGAGGATTTTCTGAACTGAGAATATTGGATAGGTTTTGGGTTTAGATTTCAACTCTCTTCTAGACTGTGGAACAATTACAAAGTTCTTGGGGTTTAGTTTTTAACTTCTCTCCAAAGGGATGCCTGCCCATGATCCTCGTCTTCCATCTCTTTTTGTCACTCACAGCAAGCCAGGCTGTTTCAAATATATTTGCTCTTATAAAAAAAGGAAGCTCAATTGTTGGGAATAAAACCAGTTTCCTCAATAGATCTGGCAGTTTGATGCCACCATCAGAAGACCGTGGTCAAGCTGTGTTGTCTTACATTCATAAGTGAAAGCCTTGTTGCGTTCGATAGCTAATTATACCCAAGAAAGCCTCTTTCAGGTGGAGAAATAGGAAAATTATATCAGCTGCTCGGCAGCTTGGTTGCCTTGAACATGTGGAATATGGAGAAAACTAATGCTGTAATGAGAACATGTGCCCAGGGGACGTAGTTTGCACTACTGCCTTTGTAGTACTGATTTTGCAGGAATGTGAAAGCACAACAGAATCTGAAATAAGCAGGCGGGATCCAGGACTGAAAAGGCGTCTTCAAGAGAAGTCAGAGGATAAAGAGGAGGAGGTGAAAGAGAAGAGAAATAAGGCAAACAGAGAGAAAAAAGAAGAAGGGGAACATAAGACGTGTGAACGCAGACCAACAGGCAACAGAAATGAAGTAATTGAAGGTGCTCTTCAGAAACAAGACACTGCTAGAGAGGATGCAGACAATCAGGGTGGAAAACAAGGGAGTCCAAGTCCAAGTCCCAAAGGGTCACGGTCACCACGGACAGAGGAGAGGAGCTCACACAAAAGGAGATGTGGGAGTTTATCTCCCAGTTCATCACCTCCTCAGCTAAGGAAGGAATGTCAGAGAGCCCTAAGCAGCCTCCTGTTCAAGAAGGCTTAGGCAGTCCTTTGTGGACCTTTCACTACCAAACTGACATGGTTCACTCTGGGAAGGAGTGTACCATGTATAAAAGCACTGAGAAACCGGTACAGGTTAAAGATCAAAAAAGCAAGTTTATAATTGCATTCTCACACAATCAATACTTAAATGCTTATTTCTGCAGGTTTCTTTTGTGTCTGCTGAGCCAGCACCTCAGGACCGAGGTCAAGAGCATTTCCCACATCCCAGAAGTTCAGTTCAGAACCCTGCAGGAGCTGTCGAAATCCACCACCACGTTATTCACGACACGACTTTTGAAACCAACTGAGGGTCTTTGTTGTTGTTTTGCTTTCTTCTGCTCTCTTCCAATTTGCTTTGTTCTGTCAGAAAAATAAACTGAATTGTTCAAATTAAATAGACTGAAATACGGAAATGAAACAATGGAAAATGAAATGAAAAAACAAACATAAATCAATGACTGAAAATAATGAGGGGAGGGAAGGGAAGGGAAGGGAAGGGAAGGGAAGGGAAGGGAAGGGAAGGGAAGGGAAGGGAAGGGAAGGGAA
>JANRGW010035403.1:0-28117 GCA_024733675.1 Psilopsiagon aymara
GATGAAGGGGGGGGAAAGGAAAGTCCATACAATAACACTGGAAATTATGTTATGCCCCCCCCCCCCAAGCACCATATAGGTGGTTACTGCTGCAAAGGCCAAGGAATCCAAAGGGATAAAGCTATTCCCATCCAAGAGGCAGCAATGCAACAGGCTGCAGCAGAGGACAGGAAGGCCTGGAAAAGGATTCTTTAAGAGGATCTTGAATCAAGGGTTAATTGTTTCCAAATGACCACTGTGTGAGAGACTATTATGGGATGGTACCCATTCATGATTGGTTCAAAGCTGCTAGTTAGGTACCTTAAAAGAGGGCTAAGCAGCAGCAGCTGTTTTACATTTAAAGTGACTGAAGTGAGTAGTGAATTACTGTGGGAGACAAATGAGCCCATGACATGATTGGACCTGGGACTGCTCTCCCAAGTGGCCACTTGTTTCATGAGAACTCCCACCCCCGGGCTCTGCATTTGAGTATCAAAGGCACAAATAGCACCAATTAATTCAGATTAGCCCTAGAGAGAGGAGGCCAGGTTAGCTGTCTGTTTCTGGATGCAAGAACCTCAGCTGTTGTCATCTCTCCTGTCTTTGGGTGCCCCTCAAAAAGGCTCTCAGCTTGTTATTCCATTCTGTTTTTCAAGGGAATCATGGAGAGCATCAGCATTAAGTCAGGAGCCAGCGAGGCCAGCAGAGTTGTGCTGGTGTAAACTACTCACCAGCAAAATAGAAGCAAGAAATGAGACAGCATGCTGTGGACCTTGTGTTTTCCATGCAGGAGCTGGGGGTGAGTGTGCCCCCTCACACAGTTCATTTCAATATATCCTAATAAGTATGCAGTCAGACTCAATTTTTCTTGGGGACCCTGCAGCAGAAAGAAAATGTAAGGTGGATCAGAATTAAGTCTATAGATCATATAAATTGTCTGGACTATGTCTTACTGGTCATGAATTTCAGACAGAAATTTGGTTTCCACCAGATTTGCAAGACATGTAGAACTTCCCTTTAACCACTTATACTCTCCCCCCCTTTTTTTAATGTATTAACCTCAATTTGTAATATTTAGGAAGGGAGCCTTTCCTCCCACTGCCAACATGCAGCTGCAATGTATACAGAGATGTCTGAGCACTTGCTTTAGAATTTGACATTCAGGTCAGTGACTTCCTGGTGATACTAAGAGCTTGAGTCAGCCTTCCCAGAAATGAAAGGAAGAAGCAGTCCTGTATGCTATTTACACAACTGCATTAGTCAAAATACTGCATTTTAAAAAACCCTTAAGTTGTTATACATCATCATATAAGTCATCACAAAATAGTGAGTATGAATTCCTAAGAATTATGTTGACATGGAAATTGTCAGCAGAAGTGCTGGGAAATTTACATCTCCTCATATATCTGTACTCATATGCTCCACAGAAATTAACATATTATAACGCTAATATTTCAAGGTAATGTTTTCTCATGAGGATGCCATATTTTATCAGTTAATATCATCTGCGTAAAAACTATTCAATTACAGTATCAAGCAACGTGTGATTAATACTAATATCACTAATGTAATGGCAACTTCGTAAGGTGTCATCATAGATGTTCAAGCAGCTGAAAATGGCAATAGCAAGGAAAAAAATCATTCTTTTTAATTAAAAAATTCCTATGTCCATGAAAATGAATGGCCAGTGATATTTGGTGTGCCAGCCTACCCTGCCTGGAGGATGTATGTTGGGTCTCAGATCTCAGTGGGACAAGGATTTTACTCCTGATGTATTCAGCCTTGAGCTCCATCTCTCAGATCCCTACCGCATTGTTTAATGTAAGCATGGGAGGGAGCTGTCTTTTTCCCAACCAGCATGAGAGCCACTCCTGAAACTTCTATTTTCTTCTTAATTATTTCAGAGGTCCTGTCAGAAAGCCATTAGATGCTCATTTTTCTCTGCTTTTACCTGCATACAGAAGAGCAACGCTGCAGGCGTGATGGACCTTTGGCAGAAAGCTGCATTAGTACAAAGGCTTATCAAGGTGTGAGGAAACCCAAGCTAGAGCTACACTCTTTCATAGAAAAAGAAACACAGTATTTATTTTTTTTTCAAGAACAATAACCCTGCTTTGTCCCTCTGGATCCTGAGTGCTGGGAAGGACAGGGTTTCTCAAGAGGGAGAATCCTATAGGAGCCCACAAAAGGGACAGAAATTAAGAAAATGGCAGGATATTGTCAACTGGTTGCAAAGCTAAAGCATCCAGAGTTGAAAATGGCTCCAATGCACCATTGCAGCTGCAACAGCTCCCTTTCTCCCTTAACCTGCAGATTTCTTTTTGCCAAAGCTGAGTAATTCTGTAATGAATAATTTATTCCAAATCATTTCCCTCTTCATAAATTGTCAGAAGGGGACCATGAATTTTTTCAAATGTATATGTTGTATGTACAACTGATACTGTCCAAGGGAGTTTATAGTAAAGTTACAAGTGGGACTTGTATCTCACATAAGCCAAGTTTTGAGAGCTTTCTCTCGGCCTCTTGCCCAAGGGTGAATTTCAGACTATTCAGATGGATGTGCCATTTCATTCCATGAATCCTTTTGGGTCTGTAGTTCATCCACATGCATATTCACAATTTCAATTTCAAGCTGTCTTGACAAGATGCTTAGGTCACATGGGCCATATCTGTTCCCAAATTGGAACTGGGTAATTTGGAATCAGCTTTCCTGCCCCCCCCATCCAAAATTTTCTTCCCACAGAAAAATCTGTGGTATACTCCTGAAGTTCACTCTTCCAGCCTTCATCCTGTCCACATACCTCTAGGAGAGGATTCATGGGAAGTACTGCAAACCTGGCCCAAGTGAATTGGTTTGAATGTTAAGATAGTAAGAAAAAATAGTTTTGCAGCATTCTCCTAATTTATTTCACCAATTTTATTCCCTGTTGCAGATTTTACAAAGGCAGCTGAGCACAAAATGAAAAGGGGACTCTAACAATTCTGAATCATAAACACATTTTGAGCAGATTGTGCAAAGCAATTCAACTAAAATTAGATTATGAAAAGTACACTAAGTAAAACTGTATTATGGAAATGTTGTGAAATTAATTAATCTAAGAAGCAGCATTGCCACCAGCATGTGCTGGCCCTGTAAACTCTTAAGTGCATTTGTTCTACTCTTAGCTTTCATTCTGGCTGAAGTTAACACGAGTCAGAGATGTGACATTTCTAGGTCTGTGATCCCTGTGAATATTGTGACCTATTACAGTTTTTGACTTGATCCTTAATTTGAGTTTGGTCAGTGACACTTGTGTCCACTAGGAATTGCTCTGGTGACGAGAGATTAATAAGTGGTTACAATCAGCACAACAGTTGTTCAATAGGCTTAGTTACCAGTGTGGGTTGGTACCTAGCTAAGACAATAAATAATGGTTCTATGATATTCAAATAATAGGCAGGTCTTAGAAAGATTTGTACAATATGTACGACTAAATGAAGAAACCCATTATAATTATCTGGTAATTTGTTAAAATGATCATTAATACTTCTGATGTTAATTATCTAATGGCAAAAAATTACAGAGGGTACAAGTAATTCGCCCTTTGTAATTGCTTATTAGGTTGTAGGATAATCATTTTGTTTTCTTTACATAGCACTATTTGTTGCATTTTTCTTCTGGCAGTAACTGAAGTGTATGTGAGGTCAAAAGTAATTGGATACTTCTAAGAAGTGAGACCACATTTTTGGTTGAAGTTCACCAGAGGACATCCAACCATGATTGTTACACACAACCTTCACTTAAAAAAATTGGAAAGATCACAATACAAAGTGAAAATACACTTTCGGTTATAGACTGCATGCATATATTTCTATAAAACAGCCATTTTCAAGTGGTTACTACACATTGCAAGGAACAAAATATAGTACGCCTGTACTCCTGGTTCTGCCAGTGATTTGCTGTATGACTTTGGCTTAGATACATGACATTATCTGTAGTTCATCACAGCTGTGTACGTGACTTCCAAAAAAGAGATTATGTGCCAAAAATTATTACTGATTTTATTGGCCTTCACCTCTGTTCATTTTTCCTCACCTTATGGGTGACTAAATGATTCCTCAAATATATAGGTTCTGATTCACCTCTCTCCTCATGTTAATCAAGAGTAGATTTTAAAGGCATTATTTTTTCTGAGAAACATATTCAAAGAATATGTGTTCAACTCCAGGAATAACTTATTAGGAGGCATGGAAAGAGAAAGTCAGAATGTTTTGGTAATGGACATGAAACAAATAATTTCATTTTTTATTGCAGAAGGACATTTTAAGAACAAATTTAGCCAAACTTAATTACATTTTAAAAGTTTTAAAAAAAGAATACCTGTCAACTAAATGAAATGTTTGATGTAATGCAAGTCAGGTCTTTTTTTTTTTTTTTTTTTTTTTGCTTTTTCTTTTCCCTCCAGATTTAATTTCAGTCAGAAAACTGAAATTTCCCTTCAGGCTGACCCTACCAATTTCTTTTCCTTCTACTTTTCAAAGCGAAAAGAGAATGAGAATCAAAGTTACCTTCATTCTTTTCATATATTGGGTATTCTTTAAAAAACACTGGCTCTTGCAAATATACCCCTGGATGGTTTCTCACAAACCACCCAGAATCAGAGGTGAAGAGAGCAGTGCAGAACACAAAATAGGGAGGAAACTGAAGCAGGGGGATAATTTTTGGGGGTAAAGGAAGTAAATATGAGAGGAATTAGAGGCAATGGGGCTACTGGGAAAGAGGAGGCCCCAGAGTAAATTTCCCCTCACATTACTTACATATGTGTATAAACTACACTGCTGACGAATCATGTTTTTTATAGATAATCCGTGGGTGATACATAGGAAAATATGGTATTCATCAAATTCTGATCAGAAACAATTCCACTGAAGTCAATAGGATTGCACAGGCATAAACCAGATGTGAAGGAAGGAAGAGTCAGAATCAGGCCTGCTGCACATGCACACAGGCTGTCAAGTGTATAGTATCTTGATACAAGTTTGGGAAAGGATGCCCTATTTAAACCTGGAGTTAAAGTTGACTTAATAATGAGAACTGTAAATATGGAAGTTGTCATCAGTAAAGCCCAACTAGTATGTTTCCAGGTGAAAACTGATGTCATGTGAGGGCTAAGAGCAAATCTTCATCCAGCAAAGCATCAAATATTTGCCATCATGACAACAGATTTTCTTGCAGAATGATGCCCAAATGGAATTGATTACATCGAGTGTAGTGAGAATCAATAGGGCCATTCACACATAATCACAGAATAGATGTAGCAGAGATGGGTGTCAGCCAACGTCCTGGATCCAAGCATATTTGGACATGAGAAAAGTTCAGATCTCTATCCAAACTTTGTTGTTCAGACCTGCCTTTCACTGTTAGGAGATGGCCTCTGGCCAGCTCCTTCTTCCATGAGCAATTCAACCTCACCAAATGACAGGTAGGATGTCCATTTAACTTAACGTGTGGAAAAGAAAAAAAATCCCTATCCTTAAGTAGATGCTATTTTTGGTGGTCTTTAATAGGCATGCGAGGGGAATAGGAAGATAATTAGCCCTTTTGAGCAGCTTGTCCCCGTACACCTCAATTTTCAGACATGCTCCCTTTTTCTGTGGCAATCCCCCCACTAAGTGTTCAGAGGGATGTTGACAGTCTCCCTTTTAAATGCACAGTCTTTTGAGAGGTTTTGCTCTCTGCAGGCTGAGCTGTCTGGCACACAGCCATTGACAGTGAGCTGGAGTTCGCTCTTAAGTCCCAGTGCAATCATGCACTGTCTGCTGCCTGCTGTTGCACAGTGCTGCAGGAGCTTAAAAAAGACTCCTCTGGTCCTGTCAAAAAGACAACCGAATTATTAAAGCAACAGCTATTCAGGTGTTCAGAAGGACTATGGGAAGCAGGGGCAGCAACTATTGTCAAGGATCTGCCTCTTGTGTTAAAATGCAGTGGGGTAGGAGGGATCTGGATGTTGCGTGAGCAAAAGGTCTAAAGACTTCAGTGGAATTGAGTCCTTTTAATATTCCTTGCTGAGGTGGTTTTGAACTATCCAAGTTTTAAAAGTATCCAGTCCTAGCCTGAGTGTCTAGCCTCTCTTTTTCCACAGATCCAGGAAAATGTGGGTAATCCTCAGAGAGATCCACATTAAATAAAAACAGCATGCAAGAATGTTTTCCACAGTCCAGTCCTGTGAGATGAAATCAGTGGCAGCATCCATAAACAACAAGTTGAAAATCATCTGACATCTACAGATCCCCAAACCACTTTGGTGTAAGGTACAGAGCCTCCCATGGGAGCAAAGTTAATGTGTGACTCTTCTTAAGGTAGAGAAAGAGAAGGACAAAGGTCTCTTTGCCACGGGCTTGTTCCACCTCTCCCCCACTGTTTCTGTATAACTCAAAACTTACTAATATTTGCTTGTTATTAAGCATTAACATATCTTAATCCTAGCATAACTTCACAGCCTACCAATTCCTGAACTCACGCTATTTCTGTATTTGTTGAAATACCAGCCATTTCAAGCAGCCACATCTTTGACTGCCCAGTTTCTGAACTCGAAGAAGTCTTTCTATGCAGAAGACAGCTACCCTCCATTTTTCCAGAAGTCAGACCCTAAACTAAGAAACAAACCCACAAACCAGCCTTGAAAATTTTGGCTTACTTCATCCCAAGACATGTTGTTGCCTAGAAATTGCTTAGTCACAGGAATTTCTAGATTGCTTGACTCCCTACTGTCTAGTTTCTTGGCGAAGGCACCAGACTTCTCATGTTAGCAGGTCCTGGAGCACTGCTCCATCAACACAGGAGGATCCTGTGTTGAGGTGGTGGCATTCTTTTTTCTGCTTGGGAAAAGGCACTTCTTCCTTCAGTCCTGGCAGCTTCCTCAGTCCCACTGTGCTGCCATGTTTGACACTAAGCTTCCTATTAACCCAGCAGCTTGGCTTAAAAAAAGCAAGTCAGTATGTTGCTTGCAAGGCATATTATTTTATTAATAAGAAATCTAAACTCTTGTAAAGCTGCAGTGGGAAAGACAGTAGAGAAGCTGACTAAGTTGACAAGAAGCACTCTTTCTCCACCTCCAGTCAAGATGCTAGGACATAAGGCAACATATCCTGCATTATTCCAGCAACCTCCTGAATGAATACTTTCTGCCTCGTGACAGAACGTAAACTACTTTAGCCTTATTCTCCTCCTGACAGACCTTCTAATTATCTCAGCTGTTTACAGTGCTCAGGCCCTCTGCTACCAATTTCTCCATTATTCTGACAGTCAACAAACTAGACCTATTAGAGCACAGCACAATTCTTGCCCAAGGCAGGAACTTTGTGAGACCACAAATCGTCTTGGTATTAAAAGTCGGTGCATAAGAACTGCCCTCAGCTTTAGCGCTAAATTGCTGGTTTGGAGACATTCATTGCTGTATATTGTATTTCCACTATATTCCAATTTAATAGACTTTGTGCTGAAGTGTGTAAGAAGAGTTTTAAAGCCTGAGGTGGCGAATAGACCTTTTTTTTTTTTTTTCCTTCTTCCATTTTATATATTTTTCCATCTTTTTGTTTGTCACCTTATATTGCAAGGTTGGTTCACATACATAAAACAACATTGCAGTCAAACAAGAATATCTAACAGTGGAAGGCACAGATTTTACCATCAGAAGTTAAATAACAAGGTTTGGGTACTAGAAGATTTGGTATCCTTTGATTTGTACAGGGCTTCAGTCTGAAAATCATTTCTTTCGTGCTTTGGACACTTTATTTTCCTATTTGACAAAGCTCACCTGTTTTATTCTTCTAATCTTGTTCTATCAAAGTAGTTAGGGCCAAATAAGAATAATAGATAGAGAGGGAGATTACAATTTCTATTAATAATTTGCATCTGTCTGTCTAAGCAATGTTTAGTCAAGGTTCAGAAAGCTCTTAGAAAATTGTATTTATTAATTAGTATACACAAAACTCTATGAAGTTTGTATGTACGGCCTATCTCCAGGCTTCTTTTAGTCTGAGTTTGTACAGACCCAGGGATTTATTTTGACTAAACACATAGGAACCATCTGATTCAGGTATACTTGTACCTGAGACCTGGAATAATTTTCAATGTTATCTTAAATTCAAGGTGCCTACAGGTATGTATTAGTTCAAAACTCTTAGGTAACCTACCATGGTATAGAAATAACTTCAGGTGTTTAAGATACACATTATTATCAAGCTGATATTAGTGACTAATCCCACCAATTAGCCCAAATAGCAAAAGCTCCAAAACTATTTTCCCGAGCCATTCAATTGACTCTGACTCAGGAATACGCTTGCAGCAAATTTCATTCAGCCTTCTATTTGCCAAGCAAAAGTGGTTACATTAATGAAAGATTAAAGCTTGTAAATTGAAAAAAATCTTTTAAAGACAAAACCAAAGAGAAAATACATAAAACGTACACGCCATTTCAGCTAAGCAGCATGTTGGAAGGTACGTGTGCTTTTGCTGAACTATGTTACCTCTGCCTGCTGGAATGCTGGAATATAAAATGACATATTATATTAGATTCTACTGAATTTAAATTCTTCCTTTGGGGCATTTATAGTGAAATAAAGTATTTTCCAGCAAAGACTCTTTGAAAAGTGACACTGCTTTCAGCAGAACCCTTCTGAAGTCGACTTCCAGTTTAGTGACACAGGGCTGGGTGAATTCGTATCTAGCCTATCTCAAGAAGTCATAAGCTAGACACACACATCATGGGAGAACAGGGGAAAAAGCATTAGCACAGGACTTGTAGTAAAGACTTGCATTCCTATGAGATCAGCACCAGTGCTGAGTCATATTTAACTCAAAAGCTGACTACTTAATAGCTTTAAAGTGTTCAAAGTTAAGTGCTTCCAAACACAGCTTTGAAAGAGAAATGTGTGTTGTGTCATAGTTTTCACATTTCATCTTGCAGGAAATACTAATTTGGGCTAAATACTGCTGCGACTTAGTAAAACAAAAAAATAAACCAAATCACCAGGCCACTTTGCTCTAAATCCAGATAACTTCAGGAGAACTGTGTGAGATTTGAAGTTTTGCCACTGAGATTAGGGGCTGCTCTGTTGATTTCCATGGCACTTGCATGAAATGGAAATTAGCACAAGCTGTAATCATTTGTCATCCTTTTCTTATTTGTTTCCAAAATTTGATTTCCTGTTCAAAAGAAGGGCATGTTCCTGGGTCAAAGCCAAGCTGAAAGTAATCGGACCCTAGATGGCAATTTTAATTGGCTTTGGATCAGATTCTCCAATGAGAGTTCCCTGGATCACACTCTGCCTGAGGACTTTTTCTCCACACAGAAGACTCATGTCACAGTCTTAACTACACCCGAATAACACAAAGGTAATGGTGTTTTTCTCTGTACACTGGTAGAAAATACTGCTTTCTGCTATCATAACCAAGAGGGAGTCAGAATACAAAATAGAGATGTCAGAACTCCTTGGACAATGGTGGATGGAGCTGGTGTCACTCAAAGGGATATAAATAGGATCCTTGAACTTAAACAGGGATGCAATGAAAATTAATACAATTTTGAAGGGACCTGTATGTAAATAAGTATCCATAACTATATATAAAACAATACATTAGATGTTGCCATTTTTTATTTGCTTATTTTCTAATCTGAAAATAATAATGTTGACAGCATGTACGTGTCTTTTTTTATGTTGATCTTAATGAATGAACTTGCTGGCATTTTCAGGGTATGTTTTAAGTAAACAAAACACAGAGTAATTGAAAGAGAATTTCAGGCTTGCAACCACAAACATTTGTAGCGTAGACCTAAGTCTAAGCTTCAGGTTCACCCAATTATGGTATCAAATTGTTACCATATATATGATCAGCTCAAAGGGTGTGGTATGACAAACAACATATCAACCAGAAAATCTGTAGATGTCATTATACACTGCAATCTCTTCAGCTCTCACAAACCAAGCAAGAATTTTTGCAAGTCTTGGCAAAATAGATGAGCTGCTTAGTAACATCGTTGGGATACTCAGGATATAATGTGCCTTCCTCTGCAACCATTCAGAGCATCAGGGAAGTGCTCGCGTTAGAGGCTGTTTCATGCACAGCCCCTGTTAACTGTTGCTCAAGCCTCCATGGAACTTTTCACAGTTAAATTACTCATTTTGGTGACCTAGCCAGTGGTGTATGCAGGAAATGGTCATTTTCCTATGTTAAATTGCTGCTCCAAAATACAACTGCAAAATATTTTAATTCATCCCTATTGCATGCCATAGACTACTGAGAGACAGTTTTGCCATCATGATTTCTGATCTGGACCCTTCTCTAGCTCCTAAATTAATTAAACTAAACCAGTGGGATAGTCTTAAATTCACACTGGCTTCAGGAAAAAAAAAGAAGTACCCCTTGTCTGTCACGGGAGGCTGCAGCAACAGATTACAGATTTCGGAAGCCGTGTTCCTGGTTGTTTCATTAAAAAGATACACATGCTAATAGTGGAAATGGGAGGAAACCTAGAAAAAAAGATGTATTATTATGAGAGGCTGGGACGCTGTATTTGTGTGTACTGCAGGGAAAACTTTATTGAAATGACTGCTAAAAACAGCCCAAGAGCAACATGGGAAACGACAAGGAGGAAAATCGAGAGCCAGAGCCTCGTTAGGGCAGCAGCGGAGTTGGAGTTGGAGATGCAGAAAGGAGAACAGGTGAGGGTCAGAAAGATAGAAAGGAGAGAGAGCAGCACTGGGAGAAGACATGAGAAATTAGATCAGAATCTAAAAGCACTCAGGAGAGCAGGGGAAAAGGCAGAAATTAGAACAGGAGCTAAGAGGAGAGCTGAAGAGGCAATAAAAACTCAAGGAGGAGAAAGAAAAACTGCAAGATGAAGAGAAGAGGACAGGAAAAAAAAAGGACAGGAGATAAATATGAGGCAACATAAAAGGGCCTTGACCTCCAGTTTGCAAAGATGACGTGATCTGTGGTGTGAAAGAAAAGAAATACTTTGCATTTTTTGAAATGGCCGTGAAGAGAGGACCAGGCTACATCTCAGAAATCAATATCGCATTTTATGCCTGCTGCACCCTTCACTAAGAATCAAGACAACATTGATTCAGGTAAGTAATATTTCATTGAAAACTGATCTTTGATTTCATAGCTGCAAGGGACTGGCTCTGAGAGTCCCTCTGTGGCGCCTGTGCTGAACAGGTGTCATTTTGGGCTTGTGTTAGAATTGATGTGGCTTCATTCCCGGTCCACGGAACACGTGGAGAGCAGAGGACACGTCACTTTAGTCTTTGAGAGCAGATGATGCTGCATCAGAAGAGCTGGCTTGCTCTCTAGGGTCATTAGTCTGTCTGTTAGTGCATGGTGAGCAGTCTGGAAGGTTTGCTTTGTGACTGTGTTCATTTCAAGCGGTTAAACGTTTATTTTAAGATAATTAGAAAAGCCTTAGACCGATAGTTTAAATCTGCTTTCCTGATCAATTGTAGCAGTGTTAGAGCTGGTGTGCAGTCATGAGGCAAAGGACCGTCTCCCTTGGATATAAGGCCAGGCTCTGCTAATGGTATTAACTGTTTCTGAGACTCTTTTCCCCCCAGAGTTTGAGAGTGCAAAACCTCCCCTTGGTTTTATTTCCCTGGCCACTAATTCCCTTGGGAAAACAGTCACTGTTTATTTTGCTAGCAGATCTTGATGTGTTTCAGCCTCCTCAAACCAGGAAGGGTGACAGTGAAGCATTTATAGCAAGACCTGTGCTGGAATTCTGTTTTGGAAAATCACTTTCTTATCTCAAGAAAATCAAAGCATGTGTGGGTGGGAGGATACATTGATGGGGTGGGGGCAGAGAAGGTTTTTGAACATAAGCCTCTGTGTGTCTCTTGGTCCATTCAGAGTATTTAGCCATTTGAATTATCCTAGGGCACTAATACTGTTTAGACTTCCCATTGAGCCATCTCACAGCCCGTTATGGGTATCACACAACACAGAGACACTGTAAGAGATGTTCTTCTGTCATTTTGCTTTCTTTGGAACAAATGGAGCCTCAGGCTTCCCGTTTACAAATCCTAGGAGGCAATTTACCACCAGAGAAAACTGCATTGCAGGATTTTGCTGTCACAAAACAAAGTGGCTGGGGCCATCTCACTCAAGCCAAACTAGGAAATTCTGTTTCAAAAATGTCAAAATGTTTCCTTTCAATTGAAAATGCATAAACAAAATATTTCCACAACTTTTCAAACTGCTGTTGAGGAAACAAGGACTCCACATCCCATCTGGGAATGAAAGCACATATTGAAACATAGACCTTGGCTCCATAAATCAGTTCTGTTAACTCAGTCCTCCATTGGTGCAGTACCTTGTTACTTCGGAGCTATGTCAACTGCAAACTCATTTGAGAATTAATGGAAATAAAGCCCAACTGAGAGGCTGATAGGTAGCTCCTAGAGGATAAGCCTACATTCATGAGACTGTGATGCTCCTATATCTAGCAAAATTGGTCAAATGGAAGATGTACATAGTCTTGGCCTTTGTTGAAAACATCCACATCTATTTTGGGAAGCTTTTTTGAATACAGCACTCCAACAGAACTGAGGCAGTGCATCAGTATGACTGAAATATACTCCCAGGATTTACTGACAGTGAATCTGGACTCTGAGCATTTATCACCACGGTCAAGAGAGCAGTGTGATATAGGAAGATGTGACATTATGAATGAGAGAGATTGTCTCTGTGTGAGGGTAATGGTGACGGTTCGCTATAATTAGATGTCTTAGGAAAGTAAAGCTCCTCATGTCTGCAATTTCAATGGGCAAAGGCTGCAAAGAGCTTCCAGTGGAGCAGTCCTGGAGTTCTCTTCTCTCAGTAGCCACTAGCAAACACTGAGGAAACCTGGCCTCTTAGCAACAGGGAATCCTGAATCGCCATCTCTGTGCCAAGTTTTTTCTCCCCCAGCACAGAATATTCTAGGACTTCAGGGGTATTTTCCTGAAATTCAGTCAAAATGTGATTATTCAGATGTAGCAGCTAATGCACAATGAATGAGCAAAAATTCCACAGTAACATTGTATTAAAAACAGAACAAAATGTAGTCATATCCAGGATATTATGGTTTGCTGACAAATATAACTTACTCCAGAACTTGGGGATTGCTCAGCCAGCAGAACTGGTAGCTTTCAAAAATTAATAGTAGTGTCAAGTCAAATCCTTTGAACATAGTTTCTAGGCAATGTCAAAAATTAATCTATAGTTATTGTTCATCAATCAGCCCAAAAATCATTAGAGACCTATTTTGAAAATAAGTGAATGAGCAAAACACTTTGTAGTTTAAAAGCAATAGAGATGACTTGCGGCCCAAGAAACTTCCACATAAAATGATTCTGAATTGAAGTGTACATGCCTGTATGCATGTCTGTGTGTACATTAAAGAGACAAAAATTAACAATGATTGCAAAATATGGTCAACAAATAATGGAGAAAAATGCAGCGGGCATTTGTCATTAATATAAGCTACTGCTGAAAAGTGTTCATCATATTTCTGCCTTCCCTAAGCCTAATACAAATGTGGAGAAAGTGGCATGACCCATTGAGCTGACATTAAAAGCTTTAAATTGAATTACATTGGCAGAAACCTTCAAAAATTGTCTTGGAGGAGAAAAAAATTCATGACAGAGCATAACAGATGTATGAAATTAAGAGCGTTTAGGAAACATTATCTTTGCTCTATGATGGGAAATGTTTCTAATTGCACTCACAGGGTGCATTTAAGATGTGTTTTTATTTAAGAAATGTTTTTTATGATCTGTAACGGATTTTCTGCAGAATTATATAGGCAAAAGAATAAAATGCATTGTAAGATACATGTTTTTTGCAACAATCAACTCATCCATTTTCATTTTTCAATGAAGCAAACTGTAAAGGCAAAATTATTGAACCTGTAAGAGTAGGATGAAAAGAAGGACTCTTATTGGATAATGAGGAACCTATGCCATACTGATGGATGTAATACTCATGGGTGGTCCTATATCTCATATCACAATTGGACTATGAGGGTTTCCCACTATATATGCACCTCACTGCATGTTGAATGTTACTGCTGTTCTTTTTCTGGCTTCTTAATACTAATTAAATCGAGTAATTGAGATGCAACAGGAAATACCGTATGTGGATTTCAGCATTATTAATAATGTCTGTGCTGCGAGGCTTTCCCAGGCAGAATTCAATGTTCAAAATCCTCTTTACACAGTGAAAACTACATAAAAATGCAATGGAATTTCTTTTCTTGCATATTGCAGAATCTCAATTAGTTCCCGCTGTGTCATAGACTCCCATAGATTTAATATGTATTGAATCAGATTTGAATATGAAGTATCTTCTAAAATTACACTTTCTTTTTGTCTTTACCAAGAGGCTCATAAATGGAGTTTTCCTAATAAATAAATACAGTGTTCAAGGTTTTTTACTGCTTTAAATGAGAGTTGTCAGTTTAAGGCCGAATAGGACTGTCTAAACAATGGCATAGACTTGCAGCATTGAGTCTAACCTTATCAGTCTCTTTTCACTGCATCCTTTACCTGATTTCCATTATGATGGGACTTCTCTGTTTTTTCCCAACAAAGGGAAAAGTTCATACTTACAGATGCACATAATAACCCAAACATTACAAGGAATCTGTCCAAAGTGTAATATGGATGGAGCAACTAATTCCCTTGTCTCTAGATGGGATTAAAATCAAAGTGATGAATTTATTCTATTTGGATATTCTGCATTTTCAGAATGCTTACTATTTCAAACCATAATCTCTGAGACTTTTGCATGAGCCATATTTCTAACACGCCTTCTTCCATTTGCTTCTGTGAAAGACAGAACACTAGGTACTAGATATATTTCTGGTCTGAGCTGACACATTTGGGTCTAAGCTCCTATGCATCTCATCCAGCCCGATATTATTTTTCTCATTTAATAGGTCTTTTCAAGCACAGCTTTTACATTCTATGCCAAATTTCTTTGCCTCAAAATGTATAGAATCAGGGAATCATGGAATTTTTTAGGTTGGGAAAGACCTTTAAGATCATCAAGCTCAACCATTACCCCAGCACTGCCAAATCCACCACTAACTTATGCCCCTAAACACCACATCTACACATCTTCTAAATACCTTCAGGGATGGTGACACAACCACTGCTCTATCCCCTGCTTGACAACCCTTACAGTGAAGAACTATTTCCTCATATCCAAACCTCCCCTGGTGCAACTTGAGGCCATTTCCTCTTGTCCTATTTATTGGTACCTGGGTGAAGAACTGACTCCCACCTTGTCACAATCTCCTTTCAGGAAGCTGTACAGAGTGATAAGGTCTCCCCTGAGCCTCCTTTTCTCCAGTCCAAACAACCCTGGTTCCCTCAGCCACTCCTCATAAGATGTGGACCTTCACCAGCTTTGTTGCTCTTCTTTGGACATGCTTCAGCATCAGTCAGTATAGTCATTTGAGAGGTCATCTGTTTGTACACAGAACTGGATGTTTGCACATGGGACTAAGGCTGTGAGTGATCTACAGAGTACTGGAGTTTGATATAATTTATTGAAACTGCTTTTTGGGAAAAGGATACTGACAGTTCCTGCTTGCATATCACTTTGCATATTGAAAATGTTCTATGAACATGTCTCTGTTGTCTGCTCTTGGTGTGCAACATCCATGCCTTAGAAGTGGAAAAAATCTAGACCACAGTAATATTCTGATGACCTCATATATTTACTCCATACCACAGATCATGAATCAGGAGTTACAGCTATAAAAGCCATGTCAATCCATTTAAACTAAATATACAAAGCCACTTTGCATCTACTAGCCTTAGATGGAAATAGAATAAAATATTTCTTTGTGTATGTACAAGAAAATAAAATGTTTTGTAATATCAGAACTCATTCAGCCTGTTAATAGTGAAAACTGACAAGATCTGGATGATTATCTCTGACATAAATTTGAGCAGGGAAAGGATTTGTGGCAATGGAAACTCATGCTAATGGAATAAAAATGACCCAAGTTGCCTGACGGATGTCAGACTCAGTGGGGTTCAGGATGACTTAGAAACATTCAGTCTGCATCAGAGAAAACAAATTGTCTGAATGAAATAACCTCTCATTTGGTTATATATTGTTTTGTCACCAGCAGTAAAACTGAATAAATAAAAGAACACAAAAACACTTTTCCAACTTTCTTCAAATGAAATCATCCAACTATGTGAGCATGTTTCAGATTCATTGCTTACACTCAGAAAGGGGAAAAGTATCAATAAAAGAAGTTATATGAATTAACTCAGAATTATGATTATTCTATTGCAGTCGCATAACCTACACTATATAGTTTGTGTTTTGATTTCTTTCCTGGAGGATATCCACCGGTAAAAAGAATATGCAATGGGTAAATAAGCCACCAAATACTGTATATGTAACAGACAAGGAAGACAAACATTCTTCAGAGTTCAAAATTCATTTCAAATACAGTAATAGAGAAGAACTGGCAAATAAAAACTTAGACAGAAAACTGAGACCACAAATTAAACAGAGAAAAGGCTGCTAGATGGGAACAGAGATATGATTGCTAATTGTTTCAAACAACACACATAGCTCTGAGCTGAGCCATGGGGAGCTGTCAGGAAAAACTGAGGAAGAGTACAAGTCACAGGCCAGAAAAAATCATCCTGGAGTATTGCAAATGGCCCAGAGGCTGTAGGTTGGGGAACACGGGATTAGTTTAGGACTTAATGGCTTTGTGAAGGCTACATGTGCAGTTAATACATTAGACCCATGAGATCTAGGCCCAGATTTTCCTTTTATTAATACTTGCTCAAGAATTGCTTTGTATTTAAAATGATTTAAGAGCATAGTTTTTCAAAATGAATGCTAATTTCAAAATTAAAAATTAAAAAGACAGGACTGATTATTTTCACTGAATTAGTTTATCTTTGAATCAGTGAAATTAGGTAACCCGCTGGAAAACATAATCATCTAGTATAGTTATATATATTATATATACATTAGGGCAAACATTCATTTTGCCCTGATAAACCATGAATGAATCAGTGTGCCAGCATGCAGCAAATGAAATCCTTCTCATTCTTTGAAAAAAATCCCTTTCAAAGTTGTTATTTCAATAAGCCATTAATTTCTGGGTTAGCCTATGTGTTGAAGTGCCAAAAGCCACATTGAAAAGGATTATATATCTCATTCAAAACAAGTAAAATTAGCAAAAAAAAAGAAAAAAAAAATACCTTAACCTTAGCCTGAAGAAATCTTTATAGCACCCATTTGGAATTCCTGTAGTTAAAAGATATTCATTAATGGGTTTTATCCAACATGTTGCAATTTAGAAGACAGTAGACAGAAACACTGAAAATATTTCTATCATGTACTTCAGTGGGTTCAGAAAACTCACTGGACATAAAAAGATTCCTTCTAAAACTTTTGTTCACACCCAATCTTATGGTGTGCACTTAGTGCTAGCAACGAACACAAGGATTAAAGAGATTTTCTGATCCCCTGCAAGTGCCTGTGTTGCTGGAAGCTGAGGCACAAAGGCAAAGGGTTATGTGAGGGGAATAAGAGAGCCACAGTTTCAGGAGCAAAGCCATCTCACTCCCAGCATGATAACTGAAGCCTACGTACCCATTGGATTCAGCCAGATTCTCTCTTGCCATGCAGTCTTGATCTTTTCTGGAGCAAGCAGCAAGGACCCCAGATTTCTGGAGTAGAGCCTCACACCACAAGCAAAGAGATACTGTGTTTTTCTTCAGCATACAAACAAGCACCAATCACTGATAGTTCAGTGAATTATGAACCATCTATTTTTCTTAGGTTTTTTGTATTACTGAAATGTAGAGATAGCTTTTTTAACTGTTTCCCCAGATTACACACACGCATTTGACGCTGGTGTAAAGGTAGTGCAGTATGCTACTTAGTATGTCTCCCATTAAAACATAAAGTACTCATCTCCTGCAGAGACGTCTCCCACTGCTCCTGGGGAGCTGGCAGCAAATGGAACCAAAAATTTCAGGGTTCATTAAGCACACAGGCATTCTGGTAAAATCAAAGATCACCCTGGAACCCCCTTGAACATATTATAGTTACCATTAAAATCATCATCATAGTATTTGAGGTTAGTAAAACATATTGCTTAGGCTATAAAACATTCTAAACTAGTATCCCAAATGTCTTGCCTCAAGCAAGCACTTAAATTAAAGTTTCAGACAGCTGGCACTGGAATCAAAATAACAGTTTTACACAAAGAGATTGGATAAACATGATTATTGTTTTCATAACTTATTTTGTCATTGTGCAGTATTGTGCTTTGATCCATCCATTGTACTTGGGCATGATTTCTTTCACTTTTCAACAGGTAACTATATTTCACTGTGGCTTTTTTTTTCCAGAAAGCAATCCTAATTGATCTGCTGCTCTTGAATAATCTAATCCCTAATTAGTTGAGTCTGAACACTGAGAAAGGCAGCATTGCATGCTTTCATTAATTTCCATAATCTGGAAATTTTGTTCACTTGCCTCATAAAATCTTTGGGTTTTCAAGGAGAGGCTAACATAACAGTATCACTATGTAGAGGGTGGAAAAAGGGACAGTGTTCTGGATCTTTGGTACAGAATAATTGCAGCAGTTACAATGTCTTCTTAATTAAGACTAAACCCATTTCCTATTTACCTTGAGTAACAGCTTTAAGAAGATTTTATTCCTGCATTTATTCCAGTTCAGCTGCTCCCTGCCTCTTCTGTGCTGTGAAGATTATATGCTCACCTTTAAGTATCTCTTTAGTCCAGATACTCCCAAACTAGAGGCATGTGGAAACATATAAAGAGCCAGAAATCTACTGCAGCAATTTCTTAAGCAAACACACATTTTCAGAGGCAAATCCCAGATGATTTTACATTTAATGCCCTCTTCTAAAACCAAAATGTGGCTTCTTCAACAAATCTCAAAAAGATTTCTGCTCTGTTTTACACAGGTGTTTAACCAACAGAAGATCTTCCCCAGAATGCAAACTTTCATCCAGTGTTGACGCACACAATTAGAAAAAAGAACCAGGATTAAAAGAAAATCCTGCTTTGCAGGCACAGGAAGGTGTTTGGACACTGAAGGAAAGTGAAACAGCACTCTCATAGTTCATGTTTTCTTTCTTTTGTAGCCATTTCTTATAGAACCATTTTTAAATGTTAAAAAATATCTGATTTTAGTAAACACTTTTCTTGCAGGCATCTTTGAATATTGTCAGTACAGATCTTTCACTTAAATGGGAAATTAAACTACGATATCATCAGGAGTTGGGCTTTCCTGCCTCAGTTTACACAACCGCAAGTTGAAGATATATAAATATGTTTTATATGTACAGCATCCATCTGTTTCAAAGGGATGTTATAGAGCTTGTCAAAACTTACAAATGACTTTGAGTCATTTTGTCAAAAGTATTTCATGGGCAAAATGCAGCTCTCTCACAAATATAAATTAGGAATTATCCTCATTGAATTTAGTGGGATCAGTATAAATTTATTGCACATATGGGACTGAGAGCAAAACTCATCTCTGTTTACGCAAGCTAATTGCACTGGTTTTCCTAGTGTGAAAAATGGCCAGTTGCTCTCACATTTGCGAAAAGGATTTATCAAGCCAGCACAGACCAAACAGGTGCTGTTCAAGATTGCCCTTTGTTTTCCACACCTGCAGTAAAGTGACCTTTTCTTCTCTGATGGGAAGTCCACATGGATATATGACCGCCAGGACACCAAAAAGTACAGCCAACCTTTCTGCTGCGAAAGGCGACACATTAACCATCACCCATTGCCTTAAACAGACCTTGACTGGACTCAGGTCTCCAGAGGTCAGTATGTTAAGACATTGAATCAATGCAAGGAAAACTCTGGACACAGATCAATGGAAGAATGAGACGTCAAAAATCTAAGAAAATTGCCTATAGTGGCATTCAGTCCTTTCCTTTCCTTCCTTGGACGTGTCTCTGTTGCTCTTAATTAAGCTCTCAGATTCATAGCTTGGAGAACTTTAATAACTGCAGAAAGTGCTTGCAAGGCAAATTTTTCACTTCTAAGAAAGATCCTTGGAATAAATGTTACCTTCTAATTTATAGGTAAACTTAACCTGATTTTACCTTTACTGTAATATATTGCATGGCCATTTGTGAGCAACAGACTGATGACATAAAAGATTTTAACTTTTAATAAATGGTGAAAATGTTGGATCACACACCTCCACCACATTGTAAGCATAGTGTCTGCTGATTAATTAATCTAATTAACAAAGGTGAAGGTTTATAATTGGGGTTAACTAGAATTTAACTGGTCATTGTTCATACCCCCCATTGCATTGTCCCCTAAGTAACTCACTCTGGTAGCCCTCCATGGTCCCTCGACCCCAGTATCAAACTCAGGGATCAACCAGCTTCAAGGAAAAGTAGATACAATCATATTTCCAAGACTGCAATAACAGCAGAACTTAATGGTGTGATATTTTTATACTGTTTGGGAAAGAGACCCTATTTTTTCTTACTCATAAGCCCAGAGTATTTTTAAATAGTTCAAGTCCCTGTAGTACTTCACAGTTTGCAGTGCAGTTTAAAAAGTAATACATCTTTTCTTAGATGTACCCCAGATTCTGCCTTTTAATAGACATGATAATGAGATTCTGTGTCTTCATTTCCCAGTGTGCAGAAAGCTCAAATAAATCTTTGATTGTTCACAACCCTGGAGAAGGCTCCCAAGCCCAGGAATGTAATGATGTTTCTCTAAACAATCATTGCTAATGAAATTTAAGTGTATTTAAAATATATAGATGCACATGTGTATATATATTAGTACTATCAGAATTGAGTTTTATTCATTTTGCTTCGTAAATTTTAATCTGATTGCTGTAAACATAACTCTCAAGAGATCAATTTCTAGGAGAAGGAAGGTCCTGAGTTATTTCTCTGACCTGCAAGACACACATTGAGCTTCTGCTTTTGAGTGAACTCCCTCTAATAAGGAAATCAAGGGATGCTTGAAAGAGCCATTCAGCTACTTCTTCATAAGATTAGGGACAGTGTCCCCAGACCACTGCTGAAAGCATCATGCAGCTGACTGCAGTCAAACTGTTATAACAACTTTGAAAGAACATGGTGTCCAAGTCACTCAAAAGAACATTAAAGGGCAAAAGAGACAGGGGGCACAGGAATGGCTAATAACAGGTTAAGAAGGGGTGCTTCAGAATGAAACCAGTGAGTTTTCTAACAGCTTTCATTATCAGAGCATTACTTTAACCTTCCTTTGATGAGAATTGATCAGAAAATGCTTCCTTACCACCATCCTTTTTAAAGTTTATATGTAAAATGCCCCATAGGCTGATACCTCTCTCTGTGTCCATCCTAGTAGCAATCACTATGTGCTGAGTTCCTTGCACCCATAGCTGATGAGACTGCTAGTGGGAATTCTTTCACAGCAAAAGCATGGAGAACCCAAAACAGTTACTCATCAGCCTTACAGGGCAGAGAGCTAAGAAAATAAGGAGATAAGGCACTCAAACCCAAGATGTGGGTAGGATTGGCTTGGTGGCTTATGTTACTCAATATCAGTCAAAAGCACAAATAAACCTGGGCTTGGCTGTACGTGCTTTGGGCACCTCTAAACCTCTTTGTCAAAAGAAATGAAATACTGTGGTTTCCTTTGGCTACCGTCAGACTTATGGGTAACTGCATTCCAAGATAAAACCCATAGGGAGCCTTGTTATAGGAGGTTAAACAGCCATCAGCATTCACCTGTTGAGTCGTCATTTTGCATACTTTGATGCAGATTGCTGAATAATAACATTATCGATGTTCAGCAAAGACACATATAACATACTTGTCCTCAGGAAAAAGATGCTAATGACTTACACCATCTGTACCTGTTAAATTGGTTTTAAAGGTAATCCAGTCAGAATGACATCACTTTATTTCAGGACTCAAATTTGTTGACAAAACTTCTAGTTTATTTCCATTCCTTTTATATTCGTATGTATCCCAGCCGGCTTAAGGAAACAAACGATCATGATCATTCCTAGTTTTTACCAAAAACTGACACTCTCAGAAATTCTGAAGGAAAAGCATTTGATTGTAATGTTCCTCCTGCTGTAAAGAAGCTTGACAGGACTTTGGATATCACTGTCTTCTAAAGGTTATGTTAGAGAGGTTTACATAAGATGGCAACTTCCAAAGCCATAGTGAAGATAGAAATCTCATTCCTAGGCAGAGGAACCCCTTGAGTATGAAGGGTGAGAGAAAAAAAAGTGATAGGAGAGCTGCCACAGCCTTCTCTCCCCTGAGGTCATTTTCTGATCTGAAAAGAATTCCCTCTACCCCACATATTTTATATGGTAACATCAATAGTCTCTCATAAATAATTTTGTCTAAGGATACAGAAAAATACTAAATATTTCTGCCTGACTGCAGGACGGAGCGCTGAGCTGCTGGTGCTTGGCTCTCATGTGAAAAATAGAGAACTAGACTCTTATGGTGGCAAGTGGGCATTACTCCGCTGCCTGCATCACACTTTACCTATGAGAAGGTTGTGTTTGGCCCACAGAGCGATCCTTTGGATAATTTTGGCATAAATCATGTCTCCTACTTAAACAGTGGCAGACATCACAGGAGAAACTGCTATCTCTTAAATCCAAGATTCAATATGATCAAGTGAATGTTGATTTTATACCAAAACTTGATAAAGAAAAGTGGAGTTACCTATTAACTGGAACATTTAACGATGACACAAGGATTCATTCTTATGTCTTGGAGGAGGTGTCTCTCAATTCTCAATTTCTTTCTTCTGTATATGGCCTGAAAGTAAATCAGAGAAAAGCAATCAAAAAGAGAATGGAAGTAAAAATAGAAGACAAAAAAAAAAAAAAAGACCCAAACATAGACAGAATAAATGCCCTCGAAGCCAGTTAATTCTTGGAGTGGTGCTGGATAATCAAAAAAGCTGCTGCTGACTATTGTTTACAAAGCCAAGATGGCCTGAGAGTTTTGAACTCGGGTAGACCAACACAGCAAAGACCTGGTCCTATCTGGCAAACAGCTGCAGCCGCTTTTTAATTAACAGCATATTCCTGCCTTGGTTCAGTTTCTATGGATGTAAAGGTGTTTCCCAAGGAAATCAGAGTAGGGATAGAATAAGGAAAGAGGGAAAAGAAGAAAAGGGGGAGACAGGGGGAAGGTGAGTTCAGGAGGGCAATGAGGCGGGGGTTAACAACACTGCTTAAGATCAAGGGCTGAAGTGCTGAGATGCTGCCAGACTTGAAAACTTTAATTTACTGTCACTGTTAGCCCCCTTTGAGGTTTATGGTGGTATTTATACACACAGCATCAATCACATGAAACAAGGAGGGGATTTATAGTTTGTTTTAAAGACTGTAAATGCAATGTAATGCAAATAGCATGCCTCATGGGCATTTACATTTAATGGGAAAATTACAGATGCAAAAGATTGGTAGAACAAATTTTAAATTGACTTTATTACATCTAGTGCTTTTCAGAGAATACTATTAAAAAAAAAACCAACATGAGGAGATATGGTAATGGAGTCCTACACTGTAGCTTGACAGCTTAAATTCCACTTAACTGACTTTGCTTGCATCTTTCTGTTTACATTACTTCTTCCAATAAGTTTGGCTGGCAAAATCTCTGGATCATAAACTGATTAGAAGCTTTGATTCTGTTTTGTTTCCTTTTTGGGATTGGAATATGTAATGTGTAAAGCTGATTGTATCTCGATAACTGTTTTTAACTAAGGTTCATCATCAGAATTGCTTAATCTAGACACAGTCAGGAATAGCTCTTCAAATCTATTATCGCCTTAATATGTGACTATACATGCATCTTCCTTAATTTGTATAATCTTCCTGTATCTCCCCTATATCTCTATAGATACAATAGGAAGAGACGGCTGCATTACCTTGGTCACTGGTGGAGCGCACATTTAGAACTAATCACAGCTATTTGCAGAAAGCCCATTCTTTCTCAGAATAGCTCTATTTCCCAGTATTCCCCTGTGGCTCCCAACACTTCTTCTGGAATGAGGATTGTTTGCTGTTGGGGTTGAAGGTTGTTATCATCAGTTGTTGACTTATGGTAGATCCATCTGAAAGGTGTTGGTGGGCCTCAAACTCACCTTCAGCAGACCAGATGAAGCCCTGGTTCAAACAGGTGCAAACTCTACTTGCTTCAGGGAAGCTGTGCCCAATTACACAAGGACTGATTTGTTTTTAACACCCTATAATGATTGCTGTATTCCACTCCCATTCAGGCTCCAAATGAGAAAGGAATTTTAGGTGTTTTTTAAGCCCATTCCTATTGAGTGAAGTACACATGTTAGGTTTTTTAGGTCTGTTTTAAAGCTGCAGCCTCTCTACGTGCAGCGACCTGCATTTATTTGTCAGGAGTCTTTCACCCTTTGTTTCTTCAGATTTCCAAATCTTTACTATCACCTAACATACCATCCTTGAAAACTTTTTCTAGCCCTGCTCATCATACTGTATTTTAGCCAGAGTATAACCAAATGATGACTTGACCTTCGAAGAACATAAAGCACCAATGTGGTCAAAGATTACTAGAGCTTAGCTTATTAGGATTGTGTCTTTCCAAGATTTCAAGAACTTCCCTGAAATGCCATCCTCTTTCTTTGTTTCTATTCATCAAAATGCGTATACATACATCCTTGAGATATGCTTTAAACCTTTTATCACCAAAAAGCAATGATTATTGAAGAGGATGATTTGCCATTCATTAGCAATTCAGCTAATTCAACCAAGCTCAGTGAAAGAGTTCTGATCTACAGATACCCCTCCAGAACCTTTTTCTGTGTCCTTATTTTCAGTTTCTGTAGGTTTCCCCTTCATCTAAATAGTGATACCTTAAAGTAGACTAATAACAATGTGGCATCTCAGTGCATTTATTAGTGAGGAATCGAGTCAGACTCATGTTTATTCTTTGTCCAGTTCTGAAAGATATATTCTCCAGGTGTTGTCACCCATAACAGATATAGAATGTCAGAGAGCAGTCTATATTAACATTTGAGCTAATACAAACATGCACTGTTTAAGCAATTCACCTGAGATTGAGTGCCTTGCTGTTGTGACTTTCCTTTAAGGCTGTAATCCCATGTGACAACATTCACTTGTGCAGAAGTAGTATATTAGCACCATGCTTGGCAATGTCATGATGATGAGGAAACCATAGACTGGAGAAACAAGAGCCGAAGGGAAACAAACTTTCACACTCAGGAACCATTAATGAAGTAAACACACTTGAATATTGACATGTAACTCACAAAGCCACTTACCAGATACGTTCCAAATTGAAGCAACACTTACAAACCATGCAAACATAACTAAGCAAAATTTGGAATCATTTTAAAGTTAGATTATCCTGTGATGACCATGTAAAAAATGCCTGAGCAGACACAATGGCTTCGAAAAAGAGATGGAAAAGGCTTCTTTCCCTCTTTTGCGGAAGGCTGTGCTTCCGTTTTATATCTGTTTCTGATGATCCATAAAGAAACTAAATTTACTGCAAGGGTGCACATAATAATGCAAAATCCTAATCCTACAACACTGCTGAATGTCATTACCTTACCTTTAGGCACTATAAGTATCACTGTTTTCAATAAACTACTCACAAATTTTAACCGTAACTGGAAGAATTTGAAGTGCTGAAGTTAATATTATGGTACTTGTGAACACATACACAGACTTATGTCCTCGTAACAATAGGTAATTCCATGAATTCATGTGTGATTAGTTGTCATTGTCACACAAAACTAGTGAATTGTTTGTTGCTGTGAAAGGCTATCTAGACAAACATACACAAATCACAACATTTGGATCAATTTCACAACCCCCAAATGACAGGTTTCTACAGAATTTACTGAAACGGCAAATTAAATTTCCCTCCACCCTCAAACCATCTTTCAATCAGAACTGAGACATTGCTTCTAGAGCTCAGAAAATTACACCGGCAAAATGTGCAGAAGATGGAAAAACTAACTAAATATTAGACCCCTTAAGTTTCAAGTACTTTTGTCTTTCTTGGTAAACCTTTTCCACATCTCCAAATACAAACACTATTCAAAGCTTAGCCCAAGTTCCTGAAAGAGACAGATTACACTGCAGCACTCTAAGACTGTCATGTGAATTTAAAGACAAATATTGTCCAGATAGCACATACCAGCTGCCAGTTACTATGTGGTAGGATATTCCTTCACCTCCTGTTTTTGTTTTATGAAAGATTGTGTTCTTTTAAAATGGCAGGTTCCCTCCATTCCTTCTTCTGTGCTCACAGTGAGACATGTCATCTGATACTAATTTGTACTTGCTTTGTGTTTTGACTTAATTTGATTAATAACTATATCCTTTAATGGCAGTGTGACTTAACAATATGCTATTATGTTGGTGCACTGCACTTCGGCACCTAGGAGCAATTCATCTGCATCACAGCTACATTTTGAAACTAATTCAAAGAGGCATTATTCTGTACCTCTTTTACCACAGGGTAGAGGTCTGCTCTTCTACTGGAATTGCCAGTTTAGAGCTGCAGGCCAAATCTGTGTTGAATTTATCCAAAGACTTCTTAGCACTCACATTCCAGCCTCAATATCTATAGAATTCTTTTACCCCTTTTCTCACCCACATATTATTGATTGTCCTTTGTGCCTTTTAAAGTTCCCTTACACATTCATATTTTAGGTATTTTAAAGAGTTTAGTAGTACAATACTTCAGGCAATGACAAAAATGAAAGGAGAAAGAGAGAAGCTAGCAAGAAAGAATTTATCACAGCCCAAATTACAAGTATAACTGAACTTTATGGTGTCTTAAGAGATAACACATGTTTTCTGTTGTATGGGGTGAAACTAGTAAATAAGATTTAACATGTCTGCAGGGAAGCAGGAAAAACCAGTGTATTCCCAGCAGTTCCAGATAAACTCAGGAGAAGGTGTAATGCACAAAACCAAACATGGATTATCAACATCAATACCAGAGAAACACCTCAAAAAGAGAGAAAAGAGAGAAAACCAAAACTTGCCCTACAGGAGTGGTAGGTTTTCCTGCTCGCGTTATTGAAAAGCTTCATTCCCTAATGAGAAATGAGAGGGCAAAAAGGAGAGGTTTCTTCAAAGAATAAAAGTCTTCAAAGTCTAAAAGAATGGGACTGCTCAAAGCATGGCAGAGAAACCAGCATTTGGGAAAAAGAGGAGCAAGTATTGGACAGAAAAGGGATGTATCAGAGCTGAATTTCCCTATTCTTTAACTGGAGTCAGTAACTGCTGTTCAGGACTCTTGCTTCTGTAAAAGAAAGATTTAAAGTAACACCCATGGTACCACAAAGCAAACCTATCTGAGCACTGAGGCAATGAAAGGATCAAATATTTACAAATAAATAAATACATTTTAATAATTGCCCTTACAGTGGAAACAATGACAGTAAAGTTTATACATGATGGTTTCCTTTGTATTAGACCAATGCTTGCCACATGCCAAAACATAAACCAGATTGCATAATATGTAGGTTTTTCAAAATTTCCCCAGATTAGTTTTTTATTAATGCCTGTCAACAGCAAATGATAGGCATGTGTTGCATTAACAGCCACTATAAGCTGTGCCAGTACTGACTTCTCTGCAATTCTAAAGCCTGAAGGAAGCTTAAAAGCCCATTGACTGAAGAGGAATCAACCTCATTTGCATTAAATTTCTGAGGTATTTACCTTCTATTAGTTGCTTTTTATGTTTTCACTAATAATATTCAGTAATTGCAGGGATATTAAGAATCATCTGGAATAAATAGATCTGATTTTCTTCTCCAAGGTGTTCCAGCCATCTCTGGTTATTTTTAAGCTTCCTGACTTAGATAATTTGGGGAAATTATTTTCTTTTAATTTCTCTGTGTGAATCATAGAATCATAGAATAGTCAAGGTTAGAAAGGACCTTAAGATTGTTCAGTTCCAGCCCCGCTGTCATGGGCAGGGACACCTCCCACTAAACCATTCCCCCCAAGGCTCTGTCCAACCTGGCCTTGAACACCACCAGCGATGGAGCATTCACAACTTCCCTGGGCAATCCATTCCA
>JANRGW010035404.1:0-57311 GCA_024733675.1 Psilopsiagon aymara
CCCCCCTCCCCCCCCCCCCCTTACTCATGCCTTATAAGCCCATGTGAGAGCTTTTGCTGGAAAATGCTGATTCGATGAAACTTAAATGTTTTGCTGAAATGTCTTAATTTCAATGAAAATTCACCACAGACAGCAGCTCAAGTCGAAACCTGCCTTGTTTGTTATTACTCAGTTACTGCTCAGCTCCAGGATTCCAAGATCTGTGGTTTTTTCTGCTGGAAAGCCTGGAAATACTCATCCTTCATCAAAACAAGACGTTTCATAGTGTTTGGATTCCCTGCAAACATGGTAGTTCAGAGCTGCAATGAGCTCTGCTCAACCCCATGTTAACTATGTTGAACAAAGAAACACAACAAAACTAGACTACAGCCTTTCTTTGCTAGATCTGAAGCAGTAGAGCATTCCCTGTCTCATGGCTTCCTGCTCTCATGAGTAGAAAGAGATGGTAACGAAGACTTTCAGTGAGAAAATGAACAACTTCAGCAGTTTCATGGGTTGGGCTGTTAACCAGAGAACCTGCTAGCAGTGGATTGTTTTCACTGTCCACACCCTACCACCAGTCTTGGCCATCTCACGCACCTCTGTGTTTACTTTACTCCCTGGATCACATTCATCCCAAAGGAGTATCCTGTGAAAAGGTTGGGGTACTCTATCCTCTTGTGTAGGAGCCAACACACTAAATGAAGCTTTCTGGTCCTAAATATTGTTAAACATGATGAAATACTTGTTTTCTGGGCATTCTGGATCTGGCCTCCTTCCCATTCATTTCCCTTACTAGCCTTTTCTTAAGTGTCATCACATGGATTAAGCAGAAAGAATATAGTTTTTGCAGCAGATTTTCAGGACAAGAAATACAATTGTAATTCTCACAACCACAGCAATTCTCAGGGATCTATAAAAGGCTACAAAGACTTCATGTGAGTTGAGCTTGCATGAAGACTTACATAATCATATACATACACACGAAAGGGCTGTCCTTAGTTCTGGCAAGTTCCTAGCCTGAAAGACAGAACTCCCTTCCTCTTACTTACAGGTCAGCATTTGAAAAGTTGGGCCCTGTTTGTACAGGATGATTTTTCTTGGAAGAAGTTGTCTTTTTGCATAGTCCTTGCAGTATTTCATTGTTTGGCAGGTAGAAGCGCAGAGGTCTATATGTCAGAAAACATTTCCTGTTTATGTATTAGTCTTGTCAATTCAAATTGAATTACACCTTCACATGATGCTTTTTTGCAGGCCATCCAAATGGTAAGTGCCAGTGCAGCATCAAATTAGTCAAATCCTGAGTACTTTGAGAGATTAAGAATCTACTACAGCTGCTAGCTAGAGAAATGACTTATTTTACATTGAAATGGCAGCAGTTCATGCTCTCAGTGGCTCATTGTCCAAAGTCCAAACCCTTGAAATGGTTCAGCAAATCCACCTGCAAACTCAAGCCTGTCATATGATTAAAAATCAAATATAAATAATATTCTCCTATCTGACTGCTAAACTAAGCATTTCATTCAGAGCATTTGCACTCCATAATGTCTCCTGGGAAACTGCCTGCTAAATAAAGGGTAGTCTAAGGTGGCCTTATATATATACACATACACACACATAGCAGAGTAGCCTTCTGAGCCCTGATGTTAAGTCTTTATCACATGGGCTACTTTCTGTACCAGTGTTCTGATTTTGAAGAAAAACACTCTAGACTTCACGCACTCTCCTAGTGACTACGCAGATATTTATTTAAAGGGGAACTGTAGCAATAAGAGCTCCTGGGAGAAATTGCTTCTGCAGCTTGGTGGTTATGTACTCCCTGGTAGGAAGTGTCAGCAAAGGGGATGAGCTGTGGAGAAGAGTTGCATGGGAGGATGTGTGGCTCTGAAGTGTTTCTGTATCTCATAGAGTATTTTATAAGTGCGTGCTTTTCTCACTTTCTCCTCTCTCTTCCAGAAAACAAGATTTTAGTAGATCAGAGTCCTTTGCTCACTGTAGCTCACAAAAACGCAACTCTAGTCTGCAACTACACATACAATGGAACGGGGAAGGAGTTTCGAGCTTCGCTGCACAAAGGAACAGACAGAGCAGTTGAAGTTTGCTTTATTTTATGGAACACGACCAAAATTAGCAGTAATTCAAATAAAGAATTCAACTGCGAGGGGATTCATGATAAAGACAAAGTCATCTTCAATCTCTGGAATATGAGTGTCAACCAAACTGACATTTACTTCTGCAAAATTGAGGCCATGTATCCACCCCCATATGTCTACAATGAGAAGAGCAATGGGACGGTCATTCATGTGAAAGGTAAGCTGAGAACTCTCTGTAGGCCAGTATCCTCCCTATACACACTCCCTACAGGATGGCTTAATGCAGTTTTTTTCCTTTAAAAAAAGTAAGTTGGGTTTCCTGGTGAAACTACATTACTGCTCCAGATGTCCTGACGAAGACATCTTAAAATGATGATTAATACAAATAGTTCATTGGAACAAGGAGTACATAAGCACAGACTGAGGGGGTTGCTTCATGTGCTTAAAGTTTCTTTGTTCTTTTCCTTGAAGAGACACCCATGCAAATACAAGAGCCTCAGTCTGCAATTCCTTTGTGGGCTATGGTGGCAGTGACTGGAGTTCTTGCTTTCTACGGTATGCTGGTAACAGCAGCTTTTATTAACTACTGGGTAAGAAACTACTATTTTTCTTTGCTCTTTGTGTTCTTTGTCTAGTTCATCTTTCAGGCTATACTTGCTATGCTTACCACAAACTCATTGATACCCCTCACCTCAGGATCACAGTGCTTCTTCAACCCTGCTATATGTGCACACCCATGCTACACCCCAAAAGAACTGAAAAACCAGATGCTCTTCAGGTGGCCAGTCAGGCCTCTGCAGTAAAGTACTAAAGCAAATAGTAATGCCATAGTGTTGGCAGTGCCCAGCACACCAGCAATACTGGGACACAGTCTCTAGCTCTGCCAATTGTCCGTGTCAAGGAAATCCAGCACTACAAGCATTCGCGGAACAACCCTTTGAGCCTAGACTGGCAGAAGGAGCTCACCTACAGTAAAACTATCTTAGGGAATGCTCAATTGGCCCAAGGCCATCTGCACTGATGCCTTATGCCTATCCACCAATTCCCTCAAGTACGTGATATTTCTAGCAGCTTGGCTGCAAGCGAATAGGAAAACTGTGATCTCAGTAGTCCCTCATCTGCCTCTGTTCATTAATGCTAAGAAAGCTGAGACAGTCTTATGGCTCATTATTTTTGCTTTCTAATCTCTCTGGAGAGTTGGCTGGCCCAGGCCACATCCCATTCTGCCCGATGAAGTAAAGTGAGAGTGAGGTGTGATGGAGAGGCAGCAGAAGGACATCTTCCTAGACAAGTGTAAAGGCTATGATCTCCCAGAACTGATTTACACTAGTTATTCCATGTGCAAAAGTCTTCTACAGTGATTGTAGAGAGCTCTGTTCCTTGCATTCTGCCTTTCTCCTGTACCCTCACCATTAAATAGCAATTATCAATACATTAGGAGGTAGCCTGTAAAAAGGGCCCAGAGTCCTTGAGAGGTTAAATGTGTGTATACCGAAAGCCACTCATTGCTAGTTGAATCTTGAGATCTTTTAAGTGTTTCACAAAAATATGCTTGTTCAATATATAGTTATTTCTGACAGAAAATGTCAAATGGGGCATTGCCATAGGAAAATGCAGAGGCAGGTCCTTCTTTGTGCTTTACTGTGGAGGCTGATTCCTAGGAGAGCTGAGAGGATTACAGCAAACAGCTGCTGGTGTTACAATGCTGTGCTACAGTGGCTGTGCCTGATGACACACCATAGGTTCAAATCAAATCCATCACTTACAATATGAACCATTTTCCCTGCTATATTCATTTGGCACCTAATGGCTACACACTTTGCTACTAACATGTCTGACCCCAGCAAGAATGGCAAGGCTGCACTGTGATGCGTGCCATTTGCTGCATCAGGTTTTGCCTGCTCTTGTCTCTGCTGGAGACATTCTCCTGAAAATATGCACTCTGAGCATAGATATATTTAGTGTGTTGCTGAATACAAATACAGCTGCCTAGAAGACATTGTGAATTGTGAAAAAAATACTCCTAAAATCTGATACTTGACAGCCACAGCAAGCCTGTTTGCCTGTTTCACCTGAGTTCCTGAAAGCAGCTAAAGATTCATCTATTTAGATACAGTTCTCCCTTCCCTGGAGGGAAAGGCTGCTTTTCTCTCCAAAAGCAACGGTCTTTGATCCTTTGACAGTCCAGCATTCACTCATGCTAGCAAAGCGTTTATCACCCATGCAAAATTACCTTTTAGGTGAATTAATAATCATATATTATGGAGCTGAGCACATACAAGTAAAGCCTTTGTATCTACTGATATATACATCACCTGCATTGCATGACTTAAACAGCATGCAACTTAGATTGAACATGTTGCATATATATATATGATTAATATATAAAAGCTTAAAAAGTTTCATAGTATCTACCCTACTCTATATGTACAGCATAATGCAGCCACTAGATTTTTTAATACAAAACTTCTCCAATTCTGCAGCATCACAAGCATATTGCAGCATATACAAATATTTATGTACAAAAGAAGGAAACATCAGTATAAAGGAGATTTACAAAAGAAGGTATAATCAGTATTAACAGAAAAGCAAGGAAGCACTTTACCTAGCCCCTGATCAATAAAGCCTTCAGCTACACAGAAACACCAACCTGACACACAGCCTGCAGCAGCCAGAGGCTCAACTGCTGCTGTAGCCACAAACTTCCTCTATGATTACGGGCAAATTATTTCACCTGTCTTCTGCTACTTGTATTTCTGAGACAGACAATGTCTCCCTTGTCTCACAGGGAGATTATAAAGCAGGAATTGAACAGTGGAAATGAGATTTTTGAGGCTCAGATAGTGATACAAATAAAAGATTAACATCAGCTCTGATTCTTTCGCACCTCAAAGGAAGGCTCAGAACAATGAAGGCATTGCATTTACTTCTGTAAATGGTATGCAAACCATGATACACATAGCCTAGGCTGATTTTTCCTTCTTCTGTTTGAGTTAAGCTGATTCCTTTTTTCCTCCTAATAAAGGAGGACAGCCTTCACCATCCAGGCTGTATTGCTTCTGCTGAGTCACTTCACAGCTGAGAATTGATGGTGAGAGGCGTCAGTTTGTATCTTTGATTTTCAACATTCCTTTACCTGGAGAGCTAACACAGTAAATCTCTTGGCAGATAACCTGGAGACGTACATTCAGGTTGGGCAAATTCCATAGATTATTTTATGAGAATATGTGTTCCAGTCTTTCTGTAAATGCACTTAAACCTGAGGCTGCCTAATAAGTATGTCCGCTTCCCTTAATCAGGACCTCGGGTCAGAGCTGTCAGTAGTTATGAGAGTTGGGTGAGAGGATTTGTTAATTCAAAGAAGGAAAAATTAATTAAATCCATTATTAACTTCTCTCAGGTCTTATTAATATTCAACCCCCCTCTGTTCAAAGGATCCCTGTTCCCCTTCTTCATTTCCCTTTTCAAGTGCTCACCGCAGGCAGGACAGACTAATTGCAGAACTGTTTTCACACTTCTCTTCACACTTTTCCCACAGCAGAAATCCAAAAAGAATCTGTACCATCAGAGTGACTACATGAACATGACTCCCCGGCACCCACCGTACCAGAAGAACAAGGGTTACCCATCCTATGTGCCAACACGAGACTACACTGCATATCGGTCCTGGCAGCCGTGATTCACATCAGCTGACTTACTAGTGGCCTTGTGTGCTTCTAGGCAGTCACTTGCTCTTGGACATGGAAGGACAGCCTCTCATTTTCTCATCATGTTTGTTGTTACTGATCATGGATAACTACACCACAGCAAGTATTGGCTAAACTTTGATATAATCTACTAAAAGAAAACAAACAAATGAGCATAAAAACAAGGGGGAAGTTAAAAGGACCATTTTCCATGATGGCTGAAGATGAGATACAACTTGTGGTGAGGGTAGCCAGTGGGTAAGACAGAAAGATGGGATCAGAACTCGGAGCTGGTCTGCTCTTAACACTTGTGATTTTGTCTAGCTGTTAGAAGCCAAAGAACATCTGACCTTTCCCAATAACTGCTGCGTTAGATTTAACCCTTAGTTTCCTTTCCCGTATGTCTAATCCTCAGAAACCCTTGTTAAATATAGCAAAATGTAAAAAAAAAAAAAATGTATTTTCTTCCCTACAAGACCAGAGCACACTTTGAACTTCAAAACCCATGCTTGAAAGAAAAAGGGAAAAGTCACGCCAAGCTATTAGGCTTTGGCACAAATGGGCTGCCAGGACAACTCAAGCTGATAGAAAACCACTAAACCTTCAATATGTGACTCCTTAGGTTGGATACTTTACCATAAAGCCATTTGAAGTCATGACCAAGCAACTCCACAGAGCAAGAAAGTAATCAACCTGGAGACAAAATAAAGACAATCAGGAGAGAAAGAAAGATCTGTTGCCATCATGAAGAACCCCTTTTCTGTTTTGTTTGCCTCCTAGAGTGAGGGAACAGAAAGTCATATGGGAAGCATTAGAAGACACAGAGGTCAGATCTGGAGGAGAGCTTTACTTCCTTTTTTTTGTTTTTGTTTCTATCCAGGAGGCATTCTGCTGAGTGCTCCTGAAAACACGTGCACATCTTCCAGCACCTAGGCTGTACCGGAGCTCTCCTGAAAATCTGGGTCCAGCCATGAGCAACTAATGATCACTTGAATTTTTTTTCCTACAAGCATCCAAGGTTTTCGGCTGTGAGAGGGTCCTTCATTCCCACCATTGCGAATCAGAACTGCAAGTGCTCAGCCACCTGCCGGGACTGCTCTAGGTACTTCAAGGAACTTTTTGTTGACTGGAGGTTACCTTTCTATCTAAAGATGCTCTTGAGGAATGCTCCATGCTGGATTAGGACAGTTTTCAGCAAAACCTGATCATCCTTTCAATTAAGCATGTTTACATTAACAAGACATCCTAAATTGTAATTGGGGTTGTCTTGGCATAACATCTCTTTTCACACTGAGAAGTTGAGGTTTTTTTAATAGTGACAAATACATAAATAATTAAATGAAAAATAGATCATATTTCCATCTTGAAATAAATTAGGATTGTACAACATTCCCTTTCCTCCAAATTGGGATAAGCAGATTCTTTCCCTCTTTGAAGGGACATTATAAAAGGAGAGATGTGGAGGCATGGCAACAATCTGCTTTGACACCTTAACCCAAGAAAAAAAACTTTGGCACTTCCAAAGGCAAAGTTTTATGTGAGTCTGCTGACTGAGCCCCAAACCATTTGTTCTGAGTTGTTTCACCACAAGCCATGTTACTGGAGGATGCTATACCACCTTTATGCAGCAGTGGCTTGCCTGAGCATCCACTGCCATGAGGCAGTGCTGTATGTTCGGTATGGGACTGTGGTCTTGGACCTAGCAGGCCCTGAGAGCATTCCTCTGGGTCAGTTCAGCAAACCCAAAAGGTTATGATTAGGTTGAAGAAATTAAAACCAGTCTTTTCATATATTTTTTTCTCCTTTCTGCTCACCACATGCACAAACCCTATAAGACTGACATTTTTTTTACATAAACTTTTTACTCTCTTTCCCTGAAAAGTCCCTTACTGTACCTTTGTATGACAGCTAAGACAGCAAGATGCAGGTGCAGTGGGCAGAGGGGAATGACCCAGACAGGACCCATGGCAATCACTGCATCGTCCCAGCTTGGCCATCCTTGCTGGCACTGACTGGGGGAATGCTAATGCCTTGCCACCTTCCTCCTCACTTGGAGGGCAAATGTGAATGATACTATGCCAGGGGCATCCAGCCACTTCTGGTAGAGAGCAGCAGGCTGGGTGCAGTCCTCTGACAGGGTAAGGCACTGTCTCATCAGTCTCCATGCCATCTACCAGAGTTGTCATTGTATAACCTAACATTAACAACTGCTCTTATTAAAATGTGCTGTGAAAAATCGCATCTTCTTTCGCAAATATAAGGTGAGATGGCAAATGTGTATCAAAAGCATAAAACAGAGCAGATATTCTCTATTTAAACTTCATGTATATATTTTTAGATATAGTTGTTTCTATTTCATTATATCTATATTCCTTAGAGTATTATTATACTTTTGCAATCTTGTTTTAAAATTATTAAATAGATACAGTAAATTAAATCCTGAATAAATGCATTGGGCCTGAGGCTATTCAGAGAAAAGTATTACTTTCTAAAGCAAATGTTGGTATAATTTGCTTTCCTTCCCCTAACACTTTTGTGATTTCCATATCTAAAACATACTGATAGCTCCCAGGACATGATACTGGAAAGTAAGCTCTGGAACAAGTATTGATTCATTTGACTGACCAAAAAGAAAGGGAGATACATCCTAGACATATAATGAAACAAATGTGAAGAATCAGGACAGGAGAGGCCTCAGCACTGTGTAAAAGTGGACATTGCTGTTATATTAAAGAACTGCATGAACACAGATTACAGACTGTTGGAGATGAGATACCAGTAAATACCTTTTATCCACCACTGTAAGGGACTAAATGAAAGTGTTTGCAGAGAAGCAAGCCAGTTAAACCTGGAGTCTGGCTCTGCATATGTGTATTAGCATATATGACAAACAGAGCAATCCTAATTTATTCCATCTGGTTTTAGGCAATGCATAACATGCCAGGACAGCCCTGGCCTTCCCTGACCCTGCCTATGGGAACTATATACTGTTTACAGGATGATGTAAAGAGAAACCTCCCTCTGTTGCAACTCTGAACTTGGAAATTTGCCCTTATGGAGGACAGCAAGAGATCAATAGGGTTTTCTGCCTTGCACACAGGTCTTAATTCAAACTCAAATATAGTCCTGCCAAACAGTGATCCAATTTTCATCCTCCTTCCCCCCACTTCTGGATCTCAGTGTCAAATTAACATCTGATACGCAGTCATCATATCTGAATGGCAACCAACATATGTTGCAAGGGGTCAACCAAGGGTTGTGCTGCTTCAGCCCCCTGCATGCTGATTCCTGTTCTGCACGTATCCAGCACAGTACAAAACAACCGCCTGGTCCTTCCATGCTTCCAGGAACCAAGCCCCTAGGACACAAATTCTGAGGAGTGATCTTTGCAGTATCTTGAGCCTTCACCACTGGGGCTGTCAGGATTACTAATGCCAAAAGTCTTGTATGTTCCTTCTAGTTTGAATACCCCAAATTCCAATATCCTTCTCCTCTATGAGAGTTTCTGAAAATGCCTTTTCTTTCATCTGCAGCTATAAACATGGACCCTGCATGTCTGTCAAGCAGTATCACATCTTCCTTCTTTGCATATCATCTCTTTTCCTTTCATCTCTATGGCAGACTTGGCAGTTCAGGAACCCATCCAATTTGTTAACTTCTAACACCATTGTGCAGCCTTCCACTGTACCCCTGACTAGTTATTTGCTGTCTTGTATGCCACGTTCCTCTTCAGTTTGGGGTAAGGAGTTGTCATAGGAGATTGGAGCCATGTGGTGATTGGAGAGGTGCATATTTTCTGTTTGAAGGATTTGGGGGTCTTTCATCGCTTTGATTTTTCCCATAATCTTCAGATTTTCAGTCATGCCGAACAACCACTTGGGAATCCCATACACCACGTGCTTCCCACAGTGCATTTAATTACTGCACGTTTAATTTCCTGTGCATAGCAGGCTTTTGGCTACTGCCACGTTCATTATACCTGCAGACATGCCCTGACAGTAGAAGCAACTCTGGCTACTGATGGCATGTTTGATACTAATAAATAACACAGTACAAAGAGCTTGAACCTTAGGAGCACACAAGCAAAGGCTTCAGTGCTAAAGATCAAATCTTTCCGCTTTCAGCAAGGCTTTTGCTGTGTGACTGGAAAATACTTTATTCAAGATGAATCACAGAGCAAGGCATAATTTTGTTAGTCACTCACACTAACCAGAAAACAGGTATGGGTAACGAGTACATCAACTTTTTTTTACAGTCCAAGAAAGAGTGGGAAAGGCTGCAAACAGCACTAGGCAGTAATTTGTAGCTAAAGTCAGTGTCTGTAAGTGGCACTGAGAGGGAAACATTACTAGCCGCTTATCTTGATGCAAATGGATTGTTCTTCACAATTAGGTGCTTTTGTTAGAGCATCACATTACAGTATGTTACTATTCCAGCCTCAGGGGCATGCAGATATTCTGATGTGGCCAATTTGGCTGACAAAGTATCAGGAGGCTGCCAATTTTATACAAACACATTTGCAAAGAGACAACAAGTTGAATGGTCTCAAATTCATGGTGGGTTTCTCTGGTTTTGTTTTAAAACTGGATCTCCAAGATCAAGGCACTGGTTCTCACTTTTTTTTCTCTCTCTTTTTATTAAAAAAAAAAAAAAAAAAAAAAAAAAAAAGAAATGTAACTTTATTTTCAGGACCCATAAACCTGCCAGGAACACCTCAGTTTGGGGAAGTGTTTGTGTCTCATTGATATAACAATTGAAATGACAGAGAATTTTCAAATGCCAGTTTTCCTAGCCATTACATCATTATGTGGCCACATCATTCCTTTTCCTCACTGGCTTTTTATTCCATCAAGAGAACTAGTCTGGGTCAAGTTAAAATGTTTTCATGGTCTGGAACAACTCTAGTTTTTCAGTCAGGAAAAAATACTCCCTAACCAGCAAAACCAAAGACACAAACAAGCAACTTGTAACAGTGCAGTTCTGTGGAAATTAACATAGTGGCTTCAATCTGGTAGGAGGATCAAATGGCCTTTTTACAAAATCCTTTTGCTCTAAAGTTAAGAAGCTTAAGAAATTACATACTAAAGTACCTTGAAAGAAAAGACATCAGGTTGCAAAATAAAGAAATCAAAGGCAGGAAATGCCAGAAGGAAGCTTTCCCATCCAGCCTCTCTTCTGCCCCCTTGTGTGACCGGAGTGGCTCTTTTATTACAATTGCATTTTTTGCCGGCCCGCAGCTACTTTGCCTTCTGATCTGAGCATACATCGCTCAGAGATGCTGGTTCACTCCCTTGCAGGAAGTTGCAACAAGGGCTGCAGTAAGAGGCTTCAGGTATTGTCAGGGTAGGTGCTTAGGTGTCAACACTGCAGGTACAGAGTCCGAGTGACATTTCAAGCCCCTCATATGGAGGGCTATAGCAGGACACAACCATCAATCAGACTAACTTAGATAACAGCTAAGGTAATGCCCAACAGCCCTTTCAGTGCCCCATTAAATTAGATCACTCTGTTGTGAGTCAGAATGAACTAATTTTCCTGCTATGCTTGTTGATTGTGACAGCCTTTAGGCTACTTTAATCTTCAAACACCAGTGGTCAAGATGAGAGCTGTTTGTTTGTGTTTTTTTCCTCATGATAACGATGAAGTAGGCTGCTTGCATTTCTTTCTGGGCTTCTCAGCTGTCCCCAGCCAAATCAAAACTGGCTGGAGAAAGGAATTGTTTCTGTTTGCATAGCTCATTAGCTCCTGATGTACGGGGGCAGAAGCTGAAGTACAGGGCAGGATGTCGCCCTTGGGAACATTATCCCATGTAGCTCATTCTCTCATTAGGAGAATGCTGAAGTAATGCCAATGCTTTATTTTATCAGCAACCAAAAAGTATGAAGCTATGAAGATAAAGAATTGGACAACAAGGGAATAAACTCTCTATGCTGCAGGCACACAAAGTTGACACTAGTCAAGACCAGCCCTGTGAAGGAGCAATCCAACACTAAGGATGGGAGAAGTAAAAGGGGTTAAAGGAGAAACCAGTCTGAAACCACTTTAGTGAAACTCTGGAACAGTCCCTCAGGGAATGGAAATGAACAAACCAGCTGTAGGGTGCATGACACTAAGCAGACTTCTGCCTCTCCCTGGCCATATACTACAAAAAACAGTATTAAAAACACCCTAGTCCTTGCCTCCAGAAGTACATTTTACTGCATAGGCTGCTATGCATCAATGAGAGATTAGCTGCACTGATGGTGGAAGCAAAGTTAGGTCCTGTGCATGGACTTGGGTGCACTGTTGAGTCCCAGAAATCTCTTGAGATAAATGCTGTAAATCATATCCAAAGAGAATTGGCCAAGCAAACCAAAGTGGGCTGGAGAGGCAGGATGGATGAATGGCTGACTGCAGGAAAAGTGGAGTTAAGGCTCATCTCCAGAAGTTAAAGAAATGCATGAGTTTGGATTGCAGCTACAGTGAATTTCCTCCAATAAAAGCAGCCCCTGTAATGATGAAGGTTTTGTGGTTATTTCCTGAGATTCGAGTCAAAATAACCTGAAACCAAAAAAGATTCCAAAAATAGCCTTATTTCTGCCTTTTCTTCTTTCCGAACTAAAGGATTACTTACAAATCCTACATTTAGCCTGCAGCATAAGGTTTTAAAATCAGAGTGTTCCTTTCTTTTTACTCTTTTTTACTTTTCTAACTTTTAGTACAGAGTTTCTGTTGTAGTTTTGCAATCTGATTTCAAACCACTGAGGCAGAGAGGCAAAAGGAGGACCGCGGTATGAGTGGAAGATACATGTACTGCAGCTCAGCTTTGTATGGCAGTACCCACGCACTGCGAAAGAGAGTAGGCATGAAATGAAGTTCAAAGAGTCCATAGGCTACATGAGCAACTTGGTGATGAAACGTCAGTTAGAAATGAGCAGCAGAAAACCGCTCTGTTTTCCTATTGCTGTGGCTTTGCTTGGTGACGATGACATACAAAGATTAAGTGTAACTGCATGAGCTCCAGTTGTTTATCTCCTTTATTATCATCGCCAGTAAGTGAAGGAGATGTGTGGGTGTCACCTGCAAAAAAAGAAGTTGCATTTCTGAGAGAAAAACATCTGCAGATCAGAGGAGGCAAATGGTCTTGTTTAATTCATGCACATCCAGTTTCCTTCCCATCACTAATCTACAGTGCTGAATTTAGTCTCCTGGATTTCTTTATCTTTATTATGCTGAGAGGGAGTGCAAGAGAGAGGAACACAAAGGGACTTGAGCAATATCAAGTGCCCAGAATGTCTGCAGATCACTGAGGTCATTTGTAAATCACTAAGACAGGCTGGCTCCTAGGGCATGGATTTTGATTTTCCCTCTGCTCTCTTCCCATCTGCTGAACTATGGAGATTTGCAACAATAAAAGCTATCTGCTGTGCAATCACTTTACAGAAGAACATTTTGTTCAGGCTGCTACTGAGGTATGCTAACAGAAACTGGAAGCCTTAGGTCACCAGCTATGACATGAGTGTCAGTGTCTGTGTAGAAGTTGTAGAAGATGTGGTTCTTCTGTGCTTGCATGTTTCTGTATGTGACAGAGTGAGCCTCTGCACAACATTGCTTGTTGCATACATTGCAAAAGAATCATTATTTTAAGGAAGATCTAAAGCAAAGGCATCTCCTACATTGGAACTACTGAGGGATGTTCTATGTATGGACATGCAAACAACTGTACACAGATGTAAGCTTTTGTCTTTTCTCCCCGTCATTATGTATATATGTAAAAACATAATAAATAAAAAAACAGCGGTCAGATGTCTTGGATTGCACAACACACATACTGTGTTCATTGTATCTAAGCTATCTCTAGATTAAGGATGTCTGACTTAGCTGTGTGCTGACTTGCCTGGGTCAACTCACCAGCCTCTGAGACATAAGAAGCATCAGAAAAATGAAAAATTTTAAATTCAGAATATCTGAATTTAAAAGTAAGTCTTTTAATCTGTTGTAATTTGCCCTAGCCCTGGATTTGAGATACATTCATAAGACTCTTCCTTTAATCACTAAGCCTAGTAAGAACCCTGATGACCATCCCTTTTTGACTGCAGATCAAAGAGTGGATTCCCTGTGACTCTGCTACAGCTGTTCTAATCATCAATTGAGAGTGCATGTTACACTCTTCGTATGCCCAGCTGCAGCCCAAGCAAACCAAGGATCTGACTAATCCTTCACACTCACATGCAAAATATGATATTCACCTTCCCCATTAAACAGACCTCTTTACAAAAATTAAACTCACTTGTTCTTGATAGCTGCCATAATGAGTGCTTGGTCAATAATGATTAATTCCTTGTTCATGCCAAAAAAATTCTTGGGTCCATTAACTGAAGGGAGGAATCCAGTTGATGTTAGTATCAGTTGTGTGAGGAAGTTGCACATCTGTGCAACTTGCTGTGGGAATGTCTTCTACCCTCATGTAAATGCTGGCTTGCAATCTGGGTCAACAAACTAATGTTTAGCACTTTTTACTAGAGAATAAGAAAAATACCAGAGCCAAAGGTAAGTGAAATCTGAGGCACTGATCAGTCCAGTGCTGCCTTTTGTTGAATGGCATGAGTACTAGTAGTTAAGTATCATTCTCAGATAGGTTAGGAGTGAGTTCAGGCTGTATGTAATCCTTCCACATTTAGGATCTCAGGTGCATAAATTGCGAAAGCACAACAAAATACCAAAGGAGCTGAGGCAGGGGGAAAATACAGGGAAGAGAGAGATTTAACTCACCAAAGGCAAACAAACAGCTTTTGTGCTGGGAACAGGAAACCAAGAGACAGTGCAAAGGATGTTGCGGGTGTTGGAAGAGCCACCATTGCAGTTACTGTGCATATCTGGGTGACTCATCAACACTGAATGATGCGTTACGCTAAAAGATCCCTCCTTCCCCAGCTGGAGCCAGTGGGTTCACCCTGTCTGGCCTCTCCATGCTTCATCACTGCTAGGTTATCACATGGAAGGAACTTGGGTTGGGACTACACTGGAGCTAGAAGCCAGACTTGTGACATGTACAGACTACACATGCGACACACATAGGGGTGATGGGCTTGGGGAGATTAAACATGGAAAAAAGGATCGAAGGGGAAGCAGAGGCATATTGTTCATAGACATTATATGGAGCTCAGTCGTTGGGAGGGCAGACACCACAACTGTGCCATTCTTCACACTGCTTTTAAACTCTTCACTCTGCAGCACACCACTGAAGCACGCCCCACCTCTGCTCCTCAGCAAATAGAGGAACTACTAGCTTGCACCAGGGGATGTCCCGTCTGGTCACACATGCAGTTCCACTTTTGCCCTTCTGCCACCACTCAGAGCTCTTAGCAGCTTCCCAGACATGGCTGATTTTATAGTCCTTTCATTTCTTCCATTCTTCCTCACCTTGCAGCACAGGAAACAGACAGCGTATCTGTCTGGGTGTCCTGCATGGATCTGCCTGCTTCTCAGAAACAAAATGATCTAATCCCTTTCTGACCACCTGCAGGCTTTGGGTTTTTATTGTAATGAGCTTCCTGTAGTCACAGAGCTGCCCATCACTCACAGAGTTTCCATAGCCCAAGGTGTCCCCTAGAACTTAAGGACAGAGGATGACAAGCCTTCGAGATCATCTGTCCCATTGCTCTTCAGGAAAGGTCAGGAATATATCTCATTGGACAGCAAGAAAGTAAGTGAAGGTGAGTGCCTGCTTTGGGAGTGGGAGATACAGACTGACATTTTTCTTCCTCTTGAAGATAGCCAGGGTGTTGGCAGGGTATGCTCAGCATACACATCATTAGAGAACTCAACCTTTGCCAGCCTGTACTGGAGCAGAGCACGCACGTTTGGCCTCTGCTCCCACAGGAAAAGATCCAGGACTGCCAAATGCTGCTGGACCTCTTCTGCAGAAGGTGCACTTTGCAATGCTGCCACCTGCATTGCTCTCGCTCCTTGCACACCCACCGCAGAGTCATTTGAGTCAAAAATCTGCTGCCGTGGACCTTGGCCGAACTGTACCTGAGTGGAGCACGAACATTTGCCCTCTGTTCCCACAGGAAAAGAGTCTTCAAGATGCTGTTGGACCTCTTCTGCAGAAGGTACACTTTGCAACAATGCCACCTGCATTGCTCTCGCTCTTTGCATTCTCACTAAAGAGTCATTTGAGTCAAAAATCTCCAGGCCTGGAACTTGAGAGACCTGTACCTGAGTAGAGCACGCACGTTTGGCCTCTTCTCCCACAGAAAAAGAGCCAGGACTGCAGGATGCTGCTGGACCTCTTCTGCAGAAGGTGCACTTTGCAATGCTGCCATCTGCATTGCTCTTGCTCTTTGCACTCCTGCCACAGAGTTATTTGAGTCCATCATAACAGCACTCAACCTTGGCTGGCCTGTTTCTGGGTTGAGCACACACGTTTGGTCTCTTGTCCCATAGAAGATGAGCTAGGACTGCCAAATGCTGCTGGACCTCTTCTTCAGAAGGTACACTTTGCAACACTGCCACCTGCATTGCTCTCACTCTTTGCACTCCCACCACAGAGTCATTTGAGTCAAAAATCTCCAGCCCTGCACCTTGGCCGAACTGTACCTGAGTAGAGCACGCATGTTTGGCCTCTGCTCCCACAGAAGTAGGGCCAGGAGTGCAAGATGCTTCTGGACCTCTTCTGTAGAAGGTACACTTTACAACGCTTCCTCCTGCATTGCTCTCGGTCTTTGAACTCCCCCCACAGAGTCTTTTTAGTTCATCATCTGAGCACTCAACCTTTGCTCGCCTGTACCTGAGTAGAGCACGCACGTTTGGCCTCTGCTCCCACAGAAAATGAGCCAGGACTGCAAGATGCTGCTGGACCTCTTCTGCAGAAGGTACACTTTGCAATGCTGCCACCAGCATTGCTCTCGCTCTTTGCACTCCTGCCACAGAGTCTTTTGAGTCCATCATCAGAGCACTGAAACTTGAAAACTGTGGAACTTTCTTTGCATGTCAGCAACAGATTATTCTGCAATTACTCTTGCACAGATTGGAAGCATATTCCTGTACAGCAAGAATAAAGACATGCCTGACCAAAACATTAAAATATGTACTAACCTGCGACATACCTGCCACTCTCTAGAACAGACAGAAGACTATTCCTTCGTCTTTTCCTGTGGATGCCCTGAAGCTCTTTGAATCTTTGGGTAACTAAAAAGTTGGTCTAAGACAACACCTTCTGTCCTTTACAAGTCAACAATTTGGTGGTCGAGATCAACTGGGCTGAGAGCTTACCAGAAGGACTTCACAGGAGCAGTGTAATGCAGAGATGGCACTGAGAAGCAGAGAGAGATAAGGTTTATTGCCAATACTGCCTCTGAGCTTTCATTGGCACTTCCTATCTATCTTCCTTACTGACACTGCAACTTCTTTGGGCTATTTGTTACTAATCAATACTTTTTTGTACAGTACCTGGGACCCTGAGTCTTGGCCAAGCTCTTCATAAAAATAACAGTGATAACTTTAGAAGTTGTTAAATCCTCATCTCTTCCTCAGCAAATGCCAGCACTAAAAGCCATGGAGGGGAAAGTATGATAAAAACAAAATTGCAAAGTTGCAGGGGCTGGGACAGAAACACATAAATGTTCTCATTTTCTTCCTTCTACACATTTCACTTCCTTTCTGATGGACCTCTTATTTACCATGTGGAACACATCTGGCCATCAGAGATGTGCTCTTGCCAGAGCTTATTTTTCACTGTATCACTTAGTTATATGTCTTAGTTATATGGTTACAAGTTAGCATCAAAGCGAAGCCAAGGAAACAGTATCAACAGAAAGCTCTTTAAGTGATTAGCTCTCATTTCACAACCCAGAAATCACAGGTAAGCCCCTCACACTCTATTCAAGCACAGCATTGCTCTGAAGCATTTCCATTGAGCGACAGAATTTCTGATGTGAAACAACAGCTTCACAACATCACAGTACTGGGGTGATACAATGAGGAGGAACAGAGTGCATTTCAAGCACACATACACAAGCCAGAAGACAAATGAGTGTTTCTCAAAGTGCAGAAGGAAGCTCTTTATGGTTCTCCAGCCCCACCTCACCCCTTCAAATTAGAACATACTCAAAATGCTTTTCCCCATGGGGAATGTGTATATGCTGGGGGGTAACATATGCACAAATAGTCACTTCTCTGAGTATATAATATTCCTTTCACAGTTAAATTGCCAGCATGATTGTCTACTTCCCCAGCTTTGCTCAGCGTAAGGCCTCCTTGCACAAATAGTCCATGCATCTCAGTGACTGCTGACTGCCCTGTTCTCTGCTTGGCAAAGTGTGACCCTTTCTAATGGAAAAAAACGTGCCTGAAGAAACTTGCTATCTGAATGCATCAGTCAGCCCTCTTGCAAACTAGATCTTACTAACTGTCTTGCCTCATCCTGGGGGACCCAGAACTCCCGAGGCTTTTCACACGCATTTTGCATCAGAACATAAACATATAGACCTATGCTCCATCTGGCAATGGTGTCTTGTTTCAAAAAAACCTAGCTGCTCCAGTGAAAGATGTTAAGCCTTTAAGACAGTCTAGCTTGTCCTGGAAGAAACATATTTCTGTCATTAGCTAGCAATCGTCTCATGGTCTTTAACAGGAGCTTTGAGAAATAATTCTTACGATTTCCATTTTCTGCAATTGCAAACACTGTGATCACAAATACACATTTTTATTACAGTAATAATCAAAGGTCTATTTTATTCACACTGTACAAGCTGAAAAATGATATCCCATGCCCTGAAGAAAAGCAAAACAGATGAGAGCTGACTGTCTGGGAAATAGAATACAACAAAATGTAAGGACTTGCAATGTGATTGACATGTGTGGTTGGTTGCTTTTAAAATTGGGTGTATGTCCAAGGAAAATAGGAATTAAAAGAAAAAATATATTTTATTACTCCCTTTCGGGCTCAGCTGGCTTTGTTTCACTCAAGCACCACTTCAATGCTTGAGAAGAGGTGAACATTCTACATTTCTTCACTACACAAAAGTGAACTGTCATTGGTGACTGGGGTTTACACTGGTTCAAGTGTATCATTGGTGTGAAATTTGGAATTGGAACCTTTTTGCACATACAAGCTGCCACTGCCAGCAATCTGCAGAGGAGTGTCTCCACTTTCTGGCTAATTGGCTGAAATGTCTCTCTCTTCCTGAGCTCTGACACCTTCACTAACTTTCTGTTCCCATGTATCATTCCTGGAGAGTTTTGGTAGGATGCTGTCAGATGCATGGGATGAAGACATTTCTTTGCAATGAAAGGGAGAACTGATCCCACCTTCTCTTCCTGACAAACTATGGTGCTTTCTCCTTTCAGCATGCGACTGCAGAACTGGGTTCTGCATTTTATGCTACACTCTGACCTTGACTGCAGCATTGTATCCACTTCATTAATTGCAACAGTCTTTTTTACTGTAAGCTGTAAAAAGGGAGTAATAAACCTAATGGCATTATGTACCATAGACTCCAGCTCATGTTGTTACTCATTCTCTTGAAGCAGAGACTGCCCTGAGAGAAGGGATTGCTGCTTCATTAACCTTCTGCTGTGAGGAAGCCTTCACAATTGGATCATGTTAATTTAGATTTCAATACTGATGCTCTATTAACAAATGCTTTCTCTTTCAAAGGAGTGCTCCCTTCCTTGAATCAAAACAAATTTGTCATCTACAGCCCACTGGCCTCCAGGTTCCAGCTGGGCTCGCAAATGTTAACCAACAGGATAGGGAAATTTGTTACAGTGATGCTGAATGAAGGCACAAATACTCTGCCATATCAGCATGTGCTGATATTTGTTTCACAAATACTAGATCGCACTGATAGCATCAGCTATAGGAAGAGTTACCTCTGCATTACAGCAGGAATCTCATTCCCTAGGGAAATAGCATGTCAATACATAAGTTGGTTTAAAGGACTAATACAAAAATACAAGCACAGAGGCTGTCTAGGGGTTATTTTGCCCCCAAATCGGAGGTCTCTGCTCCTGAAGCAGAGCTGTCTTGATGTGGCTTGGCAGGTCCTGTGGACAGAGAGGACAACCATGTGAAGGAAAGTTCCTTCAAAACCTCAAAACAAATTTAGCCATCCACATGGCTACAGCCTGGGTCCTGAGAAGGTGAAAAGTCTCTCTGTGAAGAGTGAAGACACAGAGAACAGTTGCACATTCATAACAACCTTCTGTTGCAAACAAACAAAACAAGGACAAAGAGAAGTGGTTCAAGGAATCAGATACTCTGAAGCAATGAACCCACATATCAGTATGGGACTCCTATTGCCCAGGGACTAGTACCTGAAAGTAATTTAAATAAGTCAGGAACTCCTGAGCCACCAGAAATTAGTTCAGGCACTACAAAGTGGAACTGTGCATCCTACCTAAGGAGTCAATTTTTTAGCACATGGATTCTTTTAAAAGCCTCTGAGTTCTCCATACACTTTGAAAGAGACTCATGTGAGGCCAAAATGTCATATCTTCTTATTTTTACCCTGCTGAATAAAGCAAATTATTTTTTAAAAGGTTTGCAGATGCTCTGACTTTAAAAGTATTTCAGAAGACAGCTTGAAACTTGACTCTTTCAGCTAAATGGAAAGCCTGTCAACCTTCTATTTCTTTTACATGGCAAGGAGGATGGAGAGTAAGTGGAAGTTGCTATCTCAAAGCTAAAATTTACCTGTGTAAAATCTGTTTCATTTCCTATTGAGTTGTTTTAGGCTATGAAGGGTTAAGTTATGGAGCAAATCTAACGCTGCAGAAAAAAACCCACAAGAGATCTTTTTAGAGGTGCATATGTCTATGCAGTGTGATGCATCTGCAAACCATACTGAATTATCTGATTGGAAAGTGCAAAAAATCAAAGGCAGCCTGCAGTGAGAAAATGAGACTCTGGGTAGAATTCATCTGCCAGTGAAGCAATTAAAAAGATGGACTTCTTAGAACAGCAGTGAGTGTCATTTGTGTATGACACTCAGTGGGCTATGACTTCCTCAGATAATACTCATGCATTGAAGCTCCTGGTGAAGGCCATGTGATGATCACTATGTAGCCCACCCATTTCCAATAGTCAGCACTAGTTTAATCCCAAGATAAGATATTTAACAGATGAGAAAGAGAATAAGGGCTTATTCTCCACACAGAGAGTAGGGCAGAAAGACTAGCTTGTGTGGTTTTTATTTCCTGTAAATGTGTTTCTCAGAAGGTTTGTGGACGTGTATCTCCCTCCTCTGGTGCACAATGAAGTAACACCCTGGTGAACAGTATGATCTGGCAAAAAAAAGAAATCTGGGAAAGAGTCCTTAGTGAAGGAGTGCAAATACTCGATACATCTCATGAGAGATTATGTATTTCCTTTGCTGCTTCATTTCATTATAGTATAATCATATAATATAAATATAATAGCTGTCTTCTACACCTGGGCACCTTGTATTCATTAATAGTTTCCTTTAGATAGTTCAGCCCCTGATTTGACGTCAAATCTCCATGAAGGTCAAAGAAAGCATCCCCCTCCTGATCACTGAGACTGGCAAACTGGTAACAATGGATGAGAAGGAGGCTAAGGTTCTCAACAACTTTTTTGTCTCAGTCTTCACTGGCAAGCTCCCTTCATGCAACTCTGGAACAGATGGACTGCAAGACAGAACTGGGGGAGCAAAGTCCCTTCCTCTTTAAAAGATCAATTGCATGATTACCTGAGGAACCTGAATATATGTAAGTCTATGTGACCTTATGAGATGCATCCCAGAGTCCTGAGGGAATTAGCTGATGTAGCTGCCAAGGCATTCTCCATGATACTTGAGAAGTCATGGCAGTCAGGCTCGTGAGTGGAAAAAGGGAAACATTTCACCCATTTTCATCCAGGGTAGAAAGGACCCTGGGAACACCAGCACAGGTTGCCCAGAGAGGCAGTAGATGCCCCACTCCTGAAAACATTCAAGGTCAGGTTGGATGGGGGTCTGAGCTACCTGAGCTATTTGGTGATGTCCCTGGTCACCGCAGGGGGCCTGGACTAGGTGGTCAGCTGTAAAGGAACTGATCTGGGAAGGGAGCAGCAAGATATCCCCTGCTGACATCCATTTGTAGCCGAGCAGGTATTTCCTCGTAGGTGGGGAGAAAACTGCTTGCTGCTCCTCCAAGTGCTGCTCTGATATCCAGCCCCACTGGTGAGAGTACTGGTGCCTTTCTTTTATTACCAGAGAGGCTCTAAGAGACTGTTCTGGTTTGCTGTCAGCCAGACCTGGATAATAACCAAGTGCTGGCAGAAGGAAGGCTCATCTGCTTCAAGTCTGGAGTGACTTTTGCCTAAGCAAGACTACTCAAGATAGTGCAGAAAATTCAGATTAGAGGAGAAATCCTTCTGGTACAGACTTCTTTATTCTTTGTCATGGTTAAGGAGCTATCTTCAAAGGAAGCAGTGTTCCCCCCCCCCCCATCCTTTTCCTGGATAAACCCATCTCATTCAACAGCTTCAAAAGAAAGAGCTATTTTAAGAAGAGAAATGTCTCACCCCCTTTTACAACTTGATTTGTAAATTATTCTGACACTAGTTTGTCTATGTGCCAGACTAACAAGAGACAAAAAGAATAAACAGATCACTATAGCACTGAAAGAAGGCATTAACCCAAATGTACTTTAAAACAGGATAGGCTTGTCAGTACCTCAACTAAGATTTCCTTCTGGATACTCTATCTTGTAACTACAGCAGCACATCCCCTCTGTTACAATGGGGGTGTATTTAACACAATTCCTCACAGGACTACAGCCAGTCTTATGAGCACTCGTGCAATGTAAAACAGGCAATTGCTTTAAAATTTTGACATGTTTAAATGATCTTTCTGGAGGGACTGCTTCTTCCCTAATCTTTTATTGCCATCTAAACAAACAGGAGCTGCAGCCAGAGCTTGCTGTGCTGTCAGTGTTATTCTGATACATTGGACTAACATCGGGCACTGTCCTGATTTGCACCACTGCCAGCAATGGGGCTCTGCTTGCTGCCTCTGAAACTGCTGATTAATAAAGGCCCAACCTCATCCACCTCCCTTAACTCCTGTCTAGCTAAGGCCAAGTGTTTCTTCTGATCACTTAGAAGACAAGCCTGGGAAAACAGGTTGCTTCTGCTTCTTGGCAGCCTGCTCCTGACTTGAACAAAGCTATGCTACAGAACCACAGCAAGAAAATCCTGACCCAGTTCTTCACACAAGCTGATGTGGTTGGGCTTAAGACTTTCAAAGACTTCACAGATGGACTTAAGTGACGCAGGCTATGCGCAAGCCCTCAGAGGAGAAAGGCTCTGTAGGCTTCAGTGCTTGCTAACAGGAAAAGAACAGAAAAGCTTTATATTATCCAGACTTTCAGAGAAGCACAGAGCTGCCAAGGAGCTACTTAGCTCAAATGGCCTCACAGAACTCCCTGTCTCTGTATCATGACTGCTCAGCTAGCCATGTCAGTGGTACAGCGCCTTGTACATGGTGATCTGCAGGGTAGGAGTATGCTGCTCAGCTAAGCCCAGCTGTCCCCTAGGAGCTACAACACTCAAATGAGCCTGAGATGTTGCCTGAAGTAATCACATCTCACAGTGGGGAAGGCACAAGCAACAGTTCTATTCACTCTTTCAACTTTTACTTGGTTACACAGCAGGTTTCTGATTCAACTTTACCCCTTGAACACAGCGGGATTCTAATCCTCCAGGCTTTAATCATTTCAGGTAAAAATGTTATTCAGCCAATATTCTGGAGTCATTTCGATTCACAGGCTGACTTGACCGTGACAAAAACAGTAGATGGAAACTGGGATATTTGGATTATGACTCTGCAGTGTTCAGAGTGAGGGCTGCTAATTATGGTGGAGAGGATATGTGATAAAAATTCAGACTCAGCGCAGTGTTGCAGTATGCTAGTGAGATTGTGAAGGCTGAACAACTTGCTAACAGAAAGCTAGAAACTGATACAGCATTGCTATAATTTTGGTTGAAAATATAGAAACATATAACCTCAACACGATCCCTCACAATAATAAACCAAACCAAGCTTTTGAGGCAGGTTTTGAGAAAATAATTAAGAATTAGAAGAGGCACCTAATAATAAAAGAGGGAATTCAGAAACATGGAATATCATCCTAAAATTTAACGCTCACCTATGCCTTTATTGCTTTCAAAATAAAATGGCAGCCATGATAATTTTAAATAGAATCCTGCATGTGCCCAACACTTCGAAATACAGTTGCTTCACTAACTGCAAGTGATACAAGTGTGCAAGGCAGAGTGATTTTTAAATGGATGGAATTACATTAAGAAAATCTGCAAACCATTTCCCAGCCTTTAAAGCTGTAGAGTTTGTACAGCACTTCAGTGCTGCTCATAGACTTAGACAGAGGGTTCATTCTTGCATGGAGCTGTTGAGACATGGCTATGAAACATTACATGTTCATACGTGGTTGAAGAGGTCGTGGTTTTCTCCTCCAAGCTCTCCAGCGAGTGGATTCAGTGTGCTCCTATTTGCTGTAGGTTTACTTGCGTGTGCTCGTGGAAAAACACTGGGCTTCTGCAGTTATAATGTACAGAAAGCTGCATTCACACGCTCATCTCCTGTTAACCCTACATACCGTGGTCTCAAAGCCAGGGAAAGGAGGCTGAAGCATCCCCTGAACAGAGCTTGGACACACAAGCCCCACACACTCCTCTCCCAGCACACACTCCCCATTTCCTTTCTAGTCTTTGTATGGGCACCAGCGTCCATGCTGCGAGGCCTCTTTCGGGAAGGGCAGCACAGGGGAAGGGCAAAAAGGAGGCAAAAAACTGTGAGGGGTGGGAGGTTGGGGACCCCCTTCCCACAGAACCGCGAGGCTCCCAGGGTAAACGCTAACGAACTGCTGGCATAGCGGCAGCGCACCCCCGAGAGCACTTCCCCCGGGCCTGGCTACCAGCGCGCCCTCCCGCGGCCGCCGCCCGCTGCTGCGCTGCCGCGGCACCGAGCCACGGGGGCTGCGGGGCCGACGGGGGATTGGCCTGCGGCTGGGCAGAGTCTTCTCGGTAGCCTGTGCCCGGCTGCTGCCGGCTGCAGCCGCGCTGGGCAGGGCGCTGCTGCCTCTGCTCCTGCCCGGCCGCTGGAGGAGGCAATGAACTGCTTCTTGCAGCAAGCATCTTTGCAGCCTCGCAGCACGCACCTTGCCTCGCACACCCCTTCCCCGAGAGGCCATGAGGCCGCATACTGACTGATCCACACGCTGATCCACAGCCCTTCTGCCAAAAGCAGATGTGGGACAGGAGGCAGCCAGGAAAGGTGGCAGATCCAGGTATCAAAATGATGAAAGTTTCTCTCCCGCTGATCCACCTGGATCAAAACGCTCCTGCTGCCTTTAAAAGCCTGCAGGGAGGTAACCAGCAGCACCCCATGGATTTTGATATGTGCTTCCCCTCAGTTTTGGCCCGTGCATCAAACTGCACTGCTTCCAAGCAGAAGGGGCTTGGGTTACATATCTGGAGAGAAAGCTGTGGGTCCCTTCTAGCAAATCACCTACAGATACGCTGCTGCACACAGTGGGCTGCAGTCCTCTGTTCAACATGGGCAGCATGTGGGAAAAAAGCCTGGAGGTGCCTCATCTGCTGAGGTCACATTCAGCCTCTCCCCAGGGTCCCAAGGAATTTAATGCATTTCTGAGAGTAACAAATGCTCTTGTGAGCAGTGACTTTCAGTGCTGAGTACCAGAGGTCCCTCAGGCCTGGCTTGGACAGATCCCACATAAGGGGATGTGGGGAGGGGAGAAAGAGTTTGGAGGTTGTTTGCAGATTATTTTTCCCCGTGAACATAAAGTAAGGGAACTGGTGGCTCATCAGAGTTCTCAGAACTCTGTTCACTCCCTAGTGCTCACTTGTCTCAGTAAACAAAGCCCAGTAGTCCAAAACCCCGGAACAAGCTTTGCTTGATTCCTGGTTTAAACTTGTGCTTCCCAGTTTAAACCCCTCCAAGACAAAGTATGACTCCATCCCAGGAGAGTGGTGAATGTTCCCCATAAGCTCACAATCTACTGATAAACTTTGGGCTTCTCCCCTCACATCTGTATGCAGTGATACTCCTTCAAGGCCCACAAGAGTTATGATGACAGCAGCACTGAGCAACGCATGGTGATGATGAAATGTTCCCTGGCAGGAGAATCAGGCTCTGCACAAACATGTCCAACAGACTTCCAGTGTTTTTCTCCTGTGTGGTGCTCCTACCAGAGTAGCTGCCAGATGCTCCACCCGTACTGCCTCACCTGCTGACTGGGGAATGGCGCTCTAGTGACTGGGCAGTGAAAGATGAACTTGAAGGACTGGATTTGTTCAAGTTCTGGGCTGAGCCCCCATGGCACCTTTTCCTGGCCTCATGTTGCGCCCGATGCAATGTGCCTCATGTGGGGCCATGCAAATCTCTGCAACCTCAGTGCAAATGGGTCTATCACCTGCAGAAGAGCACCACCAAGCTTTCAGCTGTGGTCTGACCAGCACGATTGTGATCATACAGAGTGGAAAAAGCAGGGAACACATTCCCTTCTTGAGGACATCTGATAGGGGACCCAGCTGTGCTAGACACCCATTCAATAGTAACAGCAAAGACCAGCCATGCTAAGGAGGGCAAGAAAGGGAAGAATTGGCTCACGCATCTCGGTGTTTTGTCATTCCTGCTCAGGGCGCGGTGTTGCTGGTTCTGAGAATACAGTGTACCAAGTGACATTTGGCTGTGGTAGACATGTTTTACAATGACGCTTCGTGCAAACCCACAGCACTCAAACTGAAAAGGGGAGGGCTTGCGAGAAATAAATTCTTCAGGAAGGTATGGCACATGCTGTTCTAAGAATACACTGCATGATAGCACATAACACTTGCCAAAGGGGAAAGGAGAAAGGATATATATTGCCCTGCCCATCTATCAAGTACCGAGGAGGTCTGATGAGAATATCAATGTGTCATATTTACTTCTTTTTAAGTTACTTTTTTGTCATCCTTTTGCAGCAGTCTTTACCTAATTGGCTACACTTAGTACTTTGGGGGGATGCTGAATTTAGAGAAACTTTTATTTTCCCTCCTCTTTTGGGTTGGCAATTTACAGCAGTCAGCTACTGTCCTTTCTTATTACAAGAGTAACCACTGCCCCATTTACAAGGACTAGATAAAGGATTACAAAACGTGTCCCTACAGCAGTGCTGAGGACAACCACACCGTAGAAGTGAAGCGTGTACATGTGGGTGTATTCAAGGGGAGGGAAAAGCTAGCGATGCTTTTAAGACTTGAGCCCACTCTTTAATGTAAAAGGTATGTTCTTCTTAGAAGGGGGGAAACTCATGAGTTACTTATAAAGCCTGAGAGTGCCAAATCCCAGAGTTACAGGAACATCTGCTTAGAATCTTGTAAAAAAAAGTTCCCTTTGCAGCATTCTCCTTTGGCTAAATCTTGCTTTGGACTACATGACTTGTGTCTGTTAGTACATAAAACCGGTGCAGAACACTCCTGGGAAAACCTCTCAGCCTCCAAAGCTGGGTTGCTGCACCCAAACTGCTTAACGGGAGCTGGTACTGCAACATCCTCACTCCGCATGTGTGGGGTCCTTTGGTGAGAGCACCTGCTGGCTCACCCCTGTGCTGAGGTAATGCTGGCTCCCCTCCTGCCAGCACCCAGAGCTGGTAGCTAACACTTGATCTTGGAATTCAAATACCATACAGCACTCAGGCACAGCTGCTGGCAAACACATGCGGCTGCAGCCAGGGTATTACTGAAGTCCAGAGCCATTCTTTCCAGAAGCAAGTAGCTTATGGCAAACACCCAAAGCAGTGCCTGCTGCTCTCACAGGCATGTAGCAGAGTTCCTCACATCTCCCTCATTCCTATGGCTGTGGCTGATCCAGCAGAATTCATCTTATAAACCCACAAAGCTGCAGTGAAATTCTGGGCACCCAGGACTCCTTCTCACTGAAATCCTTCTTGATGTCCCCAGTAGGCCCATATTTGCCTTATTCTTTGGAGAGCTCAGTCCTGCTTTAACTCCATCCCATTCACATGCCGTACCTGTCTGACTCTGGACTGAACCGCATGTATCTGCCTCTGGAAGGCATTCCCCCACCCAAATGCAACACCACTGATATTTCTCACAATAATCATTCAATCATCCTTTCCTTTAGCCCTTTCGATCAGGGCAAATCTGTCATCTCCATAGATTTTACTACTACAGTCATTGCTTAGGGTTTTTGAGGTCAAAGCTGAGTAAACCTCAAGTGCCTCACCAGGCAACTGTGCAGGAATAAATTTCAATAGCAAAGGTTCATTCCGTTGATGTATTCCCTGAGCTGACACTGCTCACAGGCTCAGCCCTATCACAGATCACATTTAGGACTTAATTATCTCCACTATACATTAAATATACTATATATGGTGTGCTGAAGAGGCAAGACTCAAACAAAAACACAAACAAAATGTACATGGTTGAAGAGAAAACTGAGGAATTTTCCAGCCCTGTGTTCACTGTCAGGAGAGGTTTGTGCCAGGTAGTATTTCAGGACATGTTTTCATGACCTGCTTTAACTGACCTTAGCATCATCAAGAAAAAGCAGCACCATTCAGATCCTTCTGGCCTCCAGCTGCACCACCCCAACCCTTGTGCTGGCACTGGGATTAATTTGGCTGTGGGATGAACTGGAGCAGAAAAAGGATTTGGCTTACTCAGCTGCATGAGGGCTAGTGCTGCTAGAAGGAGAGGAGAGCCACGGGGCTAGGGATTCTGGGGAGCAGGGAATGATTCTGCCCATTTTGGTGGCAGTTGCTCCGCTGTCAGTGAAATCATATCCTCAGGACAGGGGCCCTTCCTTCTCTGTGTGATGAGATAATTCAGGCACTGGGAAGTGTCTTCTCATTTGAATCACAGTAAGGAATACAGTAAGACCTCACAAGTTTAATAGATTTAAAGGTGGCAGTTTTGGCCTGCCTGAGGGAAATGCTGAGGTGGGAGGGCAGCAGACACTTCAGCTTAAGAGATAAGAACAGCTCTCGCAGTGGTACACACCCCACTGTTGGACTCATTGCAGGCCAGTCCTCCCTTGGTGGGAAGACTTAATACTGCCCTGTGTGAGGCAGTCACAACAGGAATCTTTCAGCAGCACAGCAGTGCCTACACGGAACATGTGCCCACATTGTCACAGCAGAGGTGGCCTTGTTGGTAAACAGTGCTGCTCCCTGAGGAGAATTTCCTCTTGGAGGGTGATGATTGCCAAGGCAAATTAGAGCTGCGTGCAGCCTGCAGCTGCAGAGCACAAGCACAAACTTTTTGTCATGTCTTCACCAGAAGTCAAGCCACACAAAATGTGATTTCTCATAAAGACACGTTGAAAGTCTGAGCTTCACAACAGCCCTGAAGTCAGCACTAACAGCTCAGAAGATAAGGTGCCACCAGCCAAGCCCTTCTTGTGTCTGCTCTGCAAGGGCTGGAGCTCTTGGTGACACTGGAACTAAAGAACTGATCTGTACTTAATAGATGTAATACCTTGGTGTCTGTCCTCCCTTTCCTGCTAAACAAATGACGGTTGCTGTAGGCAGCCACTCTTGTAGAAAATTTCCAGCTATCAAGGGGGAAAAATATCCAGCAATTAAGCAAACAGCTACGGTAGGCATTTGCGCAGTTTGGAGTGTACAAACTCTAGCTGTGGCCTTTATGACATTTGCTGTTAATTTTGTCCAGGTTACTGGACAAAAGACTTGAAGAAACTGTGGGCACTTAGTAAGGGTGACAAAGTGGATCCCAACAGCAGCACATGCAGGTTAGCTAAAAATGTAGTTAATCCCTGGTAGTGCAAAGCAAAGGGATTACCACGTGCATAGTGTGCATGTGGCTTCTGTCCATTTTAGTGCAAAGAGAAGGATGGGTGCCCAGCCAGGACACCCAGGACACCATCCTAGGGCACCCAGAACAGCATCCCAGGGCCCCCTGACCCTGTGCATGAGTGAAAAGCACAGGACAAAGAACACTTCTTGTGCAAATTGCAAACAGTGATAGTAAAAGTAAGAGACGGATGTGACCTCTTCAAGGTCAGCTGAAGGGGCTGGTAATACATTGGTGAATGAGGCTGGGGTCCTGCTTCAGAGAGGCTGCCGGGAGGGAGAGACTGTGATTCACTTCAGGGGAGCACTTGCTTCCCACCATACTTACTCATGCAGCATCAGCAGTAACAGGGCACAGAGAACAGAGAAATGAAGAGAACAGGGTGACTGCAAGAGGAGGGGGAGATCAAAGCATCTTCCTTTCTCCCCTCAATTTGAACTTCTGTGTCTTTTTTCTGTTGTGTTTCTCAGTTTGTTTTCCCCAGAGGTCCACCTGCAAGGCCTGACCTGTGTGAGGAGAATTCCTTCCTCCCTGTGCCAAACAAGAGAGCTTGATGCACTAGAGACAGCAGGCCAAGCCTGCCATCCCCACCGCCGCTGTACTCGTGCTACCTGGGGGTGCCATGGGTGCAACAGGGGCAGGTGGCTGCTCTTACCCTTTCTGCTGACACCATCAGACTGTGACAAGTTTTACGAGTAACTTCATGAGCCACGTCATTTAACCATTTCTGCCCTCACAGCCGCATTTGCCTCACAGGATGGCAGCACTTGATATTTCAAAAGATAAAGAATATTTTGTTGTAAGCAAAGGGAAACTGAAGAAGATCAATGGCAATAGTGGAGGAGAAATGAGCTGAAAACCATAGATGAGGCAAAAGTCTGATTAATCAGATGAGTGAGGAGGCTTAAAGTGTGCCATGAGAGCAGGTGAAGAGGCATTGAGTCACATTGCAAGCTCGTACCATAAAATGATCTATACCTATTTCCCAGAAGGTGATTAGTGTGCATAATTCAGAAGCTTTATGAAGGGTGTTCATTGGAACTTGATGAATAATTAATTGGTTTTGGTACATTGGTAAATCTGGAAAGTCAGGAGGACTCATTTCAATCAGCCTGAAAGGAAAAACCTGATTTTGGAAAGTAAAAGAATTAATAATTTGGAGGCTTCAAATGTTTCAGAATGCACCATTAATAAAACAACAACAAACTGCTCTTTTAGAGCATTCGTACTTCAAACCCTTCAAATCAGGAATGGACTGTAGTTTCATAGCTGTTGAAGGAATGGAGGAATGGGAATGAAGGGGAATCAACTCTGGCTTAACCCCTCTAGCCCAAAGACCTTGGTACAAAGATACCATGTATATTCATTGAATCTTGACCTGTGGCAAGAACCCAACACAGGCTGATATATCAGGCAAGTAATATCGCAGCAATGCCGCTTAGAAGGCTGTGGCGGCAGATCTGGTTGATGCAGTAAGTCCTTAGAATAGTGAGAACCATGCCTTCTGCTTGACACTTTTCTTTTTACAAGACAGAAGTTGGTTGCTAACGTTTGAAAATCATAAAAAGTGGGTTAATACAATGGCCATTTAAATGAGCAAACATAGCAAAAAACCTTAGGAAGTGAAACTTTCTCAAGAAAGTTTTGCTTAACTGCTGTTGCTCTTGCTGCAAAGGGTTCCCTTCACATTTTTCTCGTTTCACCCATTACTGGGTCTAGGCAGAAAAAAAAAAAAAGACAAAATTGCCTTTTGCTGGTGTGTAAGACACCATTGTTTTCTTCGCGAAAGAGCTGATGATTTAGAAATGAAAAATGTTGGCGGGGGCTCGCAAAAAGCTTTAGGAAAAGATGTGCATGCATCTTCTCAAAAATTTCCCCTTTTCCTTCAACATTTCACCAAAATTATGACATTCAAAACATTTCCTCCCATTTTGCATAGGGCTTGATTTTCATTGGACCACATTCAACCCATTTGTTTTCTTTGTATGTAGCAGATATAATCTCACTTCTATCTAAAAGAAAAATTCCCCAAATGGTGCATTACCCACAAGCCCATTCTCCTTTTTGTCCCCTCTTACTGACTTTGCAGCACTGTTTCATCATCTCTTTCACCCTAGAAGCACATTTGCAAACCTCTTTGACTCTTCCCTTCATCCCGAGCACACAGGTCAACCAAACTGCCCACTATGATATCCTGTGGCCAAAACATTAAGAATTCTTTTGGATGCTGGATATGAATTTTAAAATGTAGGATTTCCTAGCTAGTTTTTCAAGTCTTGATAGGGGGAAGAGGCAGCTGGAGCTGTGGAGAAGCTCATTGTATGGATGCTCACTGCAATCAGAGCCTTTAAATGAGCACATTAATCAGTGCTAAATTCAAATAACCAGGAGAATAAATAAGCTGGCCACATCAACACAAGTTAATATTTTTAGAGTCGCTGTAGATGTGATTGTCTAAGAAAGTGAGAAAGATAAAGCTTCTGGGGAGTGGTAATATCTGTCAGCAAACAGGTATCGTAAGAAAGAGCTTCTGAACAGGAAAGTAGAGGCTCGTCAGCTATTACTTCAGCTAATCAGAGAAGTGGTCTGCCCTTGCATATGTGGTCTCTCTGACATTTCAGAGTTTGCTTTCATACTTTGCCCTGGTTGGGACTTCAGGAAAGGGGAATTGCTTAGTCCTAGAAATGTGGTTTCAAGTACTTTGTAAACTAGAGAAGACAAAGGGAGTTTGAATTATCAGTAATGCAAGGGTAAGGTTTTTATGCGATATCAGATTCTGTGGTGAAGAGTGGGTTGAACAACAAATCCTGCAGCTGATACACTTTTAGAAGATATAGGATCTGCTATCTGCTTTTAGTTTGCTGACTCACATGTTGCCAGCCAAACGCTCAGAATTTGGCTATAGCATCCCACTTGTAGAGAGGTTTGGGTTATGGAGTGACAACTTCTTTTGCAACTGTTATATGTCAAAAGCAAGAAGATTCTTGCAAAGCCTGGGATTTATTTTACAGTCCTCTGTCAGAAATCCTTTATCTTTGTTTTCTGGAGCCCACATCACTGTAAATTTTCAGTAACATGTAGTGGCCAGGTACTGAAGGCAAACAGATTGAGTATATCACTTTCGTACATCAGAGCATCAACCATATTGAACTTAGACATAGTTTACAGGAATAGATTCTCTGACAGTGTCTGAATAAACAATCTATAACAAAGCCGGTATTCATTCTATGGTTTTTTTTTTTGTAGATAAAACTGCAAGGGAAGAGGCAAGGAGAAGGTTTATAAAGCAGAAAAACAAGGCAAGTTTATAGCCAAAGGTTATCTGCCCAAACCATCCTTTCTCTTCTTAGTATTCTCATTTCTGTGTCTCCATCTCATCGCAAGCCTTCTGAGGTTTCCACACAGAAGCTGTTTCCCTAGGATGCCTGAGGTTTGGGGCTTCTGTTCCCAAACTTAGTGTGCCCCTGGGAAGAGATGCATATGTGTGCGGTAGTTTTGAGATCCAGGTCGCTGCACAGGCATAACAGATCGAGTGTGGATGTGGTAGAATGAGAGAAGATACCAGATGCCTTAGCCCATGATCACTATTCACCTTAACTGCTGAAACATTCTCTTCGCTAGCCTTGACAAACTTTGGCTCATTGCTATGTATTCAAAACTTTACTGTGAATCTATCAACCTGAACTCCTTGTCATTCTCTTTGTGCCTGTCACCCTTTCTGCTATATCGCTAAGTTACCTTTCTCCATTTCATTTTATTTCATTTCATTTCTATTTCCCAGCCCAGCCCATCCTATCACCTCTCATTCACTCTTCATAAATGGCCTCCAGACTTTGACTGGTGAACAAAAGTGATCTTCATTATCCACTTGTCATCAGTTCAAAGAGATGCTTTAGAATGTTTTCCACGCGTCCTCTGGATGAATCTCCCACTGTGAGCTTAGGAAAATGTCTTTCCTTGCCAGGTCTCCTGTCTTTCAAATATTTGGATTCTCTGTGTGTCCTCTGAGCTGGGGCACTATCTCCTTTACATAAATTTCTTCGAATCCTCTACTTTATAAATATTGAAGGTTTAATTCTAGGTTTTCCAGGAGTCCTGCTTTGATCCTATAGTTTGAAATGCTGTTAATGTGTATTAATGTAATATATTGTATTATGTATATATATTTTTTCTTTTTAATCAGGGACTTAACCCTGTGAAAATTGGAAGTAGGCTTTTAAGCTGTATACCACATGAATTACTCTCCATCTTTTAAAATATTTCTCATGCATCTTATTTTTGAGCACAGCACTCCTCACATGTCTTCAGAAAAGCTTTGTAATGATTTATTCTTTTTTTAATCATTTGTAATGACTGTATTCTTAATAAATATGAACACTCACTGCCAGAGACTATCAGAAGTACAGCTACCTTTTTCTGTTATTCCTTTTCACAATGCTGTAAGAAACAAAGGGAAGCAGAAATAAAATCTTTCTCCAGTATTTCTCCATGTCTCTGCAGCTGCAGCTCATCAGAGGTTATATGTAACTGCTTCTTTTCAGACTTGGGGGGTTCCTTTGCTTCTTTTTTGCTTATTCATGAAAACAGACTGGCTTCCAGTGTTCTCTCTTTGATGCTTTATTCTGTATTCACTCCCAAGTGATTGGCCTATTAAAAGACATTTGTGGTGCGCCTTAAAATCCCTAAACATCTACCAAGATACTTCAGGGTCTGTTCAAATTCCTCCTAAAATCTCTCCCTTGCCATAACTCTTTACAGGGAACTGCAGAAGAGTAAGGAAGTTGGTGTGAAGACCTTCCGCTTGTGTTGCTTCTCAGTCCTGTCTCTTTATTTCCTCTTATTTCTGTCTGTATCTCTTTCCATACAGTCTCAGATCTTACATTTTGACTGTAAGCTACACAGGGCATGTGGAAGGGGGAAATAAATTCACACAGGCAGGGGTCCTGGTTGCTACTGGGGCATGTATGGGCTATTACAAATAACATATAGCAAAGCCAGGTAAGGAATACAGTGCAGACCTTCAAGGCTAATTGCGAATGGTTGGCATGAATAGTTGGGAGGTCATTTTCCCTCTGTTAGGTAACTAAAATGCCCTGATTTTCAGGAAAGCCAGTTGGATATCATTAACTTTACAGTAGGGGAAACAAAGGTTGGACTGTAAAAAAGAAAGTTGGACTGTAGAACAAAGAAAAAGGACACTCACACATCCACCCACACCTCAAATCACTCTGGACAATCTGCTGGTCAGCAGAAGTGCACGAAACAGCCAACCCTGTGTGCCCTGAGAAGTCGTGGAAAGCAAAATTCACAGCTAGTGCTGTCCTTGCCTTTGCTGAGGCAGGACTGAGGGCACAAGTTCAGGACTAGAGAGCAGCATCTGCCAATCCATGTTAGAAGCTGACAGAAAGGCCACATTTCTGAGCGACTTAAAAATCAGTGGTTTTGTGATGTGAACTGTGGTTCCTTCAGGAATCAAACTGATGAACCCCACTTGGTCATATCTAGGGCTTTACTTACACTAACCAGGTTTTAGTCCTTTAATGGTAATGAAACAATGTTTTTCCAGTCACTGTTATTTCCTTTTCTTTTTAACTATTTTTGTAGAAAAGATTTTTTTTTTAATTCAGCCACACCACTTCGAGGTCCGGATTTTTTTCTTTTTCAAATGACAATGCATTTCAAAACCCCAATGGGTTTGTGGCAAACTAACATGGTAAAAACGTGAACTGTTTAACATAGTAAGACATGATCTCACATTCTGAGTTGAACAAAATATCCTGAAACCAGATACTTATGCAAATGAGAAGCTTCTCTTCTCCCCATTACATCTCAAGCAATTCACCAAGTAAGTTCCTGTCACAGAAGAAAAAAAAACATGGGCAGCATGAGACAGGCTTTAAAGTGTGAAACTAATTTTCTGAATAATAACGCCTTGCAATGGGAATTCTGACAGGGTGTCAGTGGGAACATTTGCTCTAACAAGCATTCAATGAAGAAAAGCAATTCCAATCGCTAAAATATAAGCGACTTACCCAAAATGGAAAGAAACTTATATGAAATGCCTAGTTATTTAACTTAATAGCAATCTGACTAATCACAGTAGTGTAGTCCAGTGCCCAGAGTAAATTGTATGTCCCTCTCTGACCCAAGGTCAAAGAGTCTGTGAGACCCAAATCACTCTCAATCTAAGCCCTTGATTTAGGGCTCTGCAGTTTAGCTCCACAAGGCCCTTAGTCCCATCCTCTGCTCTGAGACTTTGCTATGGTAGCATATGTAGGGTACAAAGTTTTCCTGTGACCTGGGGATTAATATGAACCCTAGGACAAAAAGTACTACACAAAAATTATGTGCATTAAAGGAAAGATTTATCTTACACTGTGCTTTTGGATACTGCAAATACAAAGCACGGGCTGCTGGAGACAGCCTGAGGAATAGTCTTCCTGAAAGTCCTTCTGAATCTCAGAGTCAAAGGGAGGGCTCTTCTTTCACTTACTACTTTGCCCTGGCTCTTGGCCATGTGTCAAGTTCCAATTACAGGGAAAGGGTGGAATAAAAGAAGTTCTCAAGATGAGGAGAGGAGGGCAGGAAGATGCCAGACCACACCGAAAGAAGGTGCAGTAACTAGGTAAGGTAGGTCCTATGGCTATGGCTTATAAAACATGGCTGTAATATTCAGGGAAAGTGGACTAAGTAAAAGCCCAGAGACTCTTCATCAGCTAAAGAGTAGTTATAAGAGAGGCACAGCAGAGACAAAAGGTCTCCCCGGTGGTTCTTCTGGAACTTATTTTAGGGGGAACACATCTAGTTTCCATGTGACCTTGTTCCATGCCATAACTGAGCCGGGAAGGATGCAAGCAGTGAAGAAGAGATTGTTTTGGAATGAGATCTCTGTTTTACTGCATCATCCATCTGCTATCTGTGTATGTTAACTAAGATCCAAAGTCTGATTAACAAGGGTAGAGAGCAGCTTAGCAAGGTATCCATCAGAAGGAGAAAACTCCAGGCTCCCTTCAGACTGCCCTGGCTGTGAAGACAGAGGCAACTTCAGGAGACTACCCAGGGAGACATATTGTGCCCTGCTTCGAAGAGTAGTCATCAAAAAGTGAGGCTTTTAAGGAAGAATGAGGGTAAAATGTGAAAAGTGGTCAATCTGTAAAGGGACCCTGAGAACAAAACAGCCACACAAGTACTACTGGAAACACACTGCTTGGCAGAGCAGTCTCAACTGCCAAAGACAGGAGAGGAGTGCTATAGGTCTGCCTCTCCCTCTAGCTGTATACTGTGGATATGTGGGGCAGTGAGGACATTTTACATGGCAATCCTTTGCAAGTGTTTAAGGGTTAGTTGCACCATTAATTTGCAGTCTCAAACAATTATCAGGTGATGACACTATGCTTTATGAGGTTCAAATGCATCATTTGTTTAACTGCATACAACCTCCAAATCCAAAAGATACATAGAATAGGCAATTTGGTCGCTACTCTCAATATGAAAATGTCAGGCATAATCTGGTAATTTCATGCTATAAATCTCACTGATATTCTGGTACATGATGTTGCAAAGCATTTATTTAATATTGCATTTAATATCAAAATTGATTTATGCTTGCCTAACCAGTAGTACAGTATGTGCCTAACTGATTATTAGAGTGCAGTTTTTTGTTTTCCCATAGCTGTGTTTTCATTTATCATCAGTTCTGTTTTGAATGCTGGTTAAAGTCCAACTGATCATGAATCTGTCATTACAACCAATTGTTGCTTCACCTAAGTATGCAAGCAGTAGATTTATTTATATCATTAGGTATTTATGTGATTTCAAGATCAAATATTTATCCTGTATCTTAGAATTGGGCAGGCTACTGTTCAAGAATTAGTGCTGTTAGATTTTCTAGGTCACAGTCCCAAAGTAGGTCTTTGCAGTCTACTAGATCTACATATATAAATGATGAAGCACCTTCTAAAATAACTTCTCTAAGTATGAGAATAAAAAGACGATGACCTTCAATGTAACTGAAGTGTATCTTCATTTTTATGGAATTCTTCAGGCAATGATTCATGGATTCGACAGTATATCACATAAAAAGGCAAAATGCTTTTCAGGCCTTACATGACTTTTAAAAGGCCAACAGGTGAAAATTTTTTCACTGAGATCTGAGATGACGCAAGTGCTCTAAGCAGAGATAGCAATAATCAAAGCTCCTGCAGTGTTTTTCATATGTGGATGTCAATGCACTCGGACAGTAAAGTCTGTAGGTAGGAAACTTCTGTATAGATGTGGAAGTCATTAGCTATAAACCTAGATAAATTTTCTTGGAAAGAGGAAAGCCTAAAGAAGCTATGATTCAAGTCACATTGCTGATATGAAAGGATGAAGTCATTGCAAGTGTCATCAGTATTTTGAAGGGGACAGCAATTTTCAAACATCAAAAGCACGATCATTAAGGCAAGCAAAGAAATTGGGGGTGGAGGGAACTCTTCCATGAAAAAGCTAGCTCACACTGATTCACTGCCCATATTAGGCAGAAGTATAGTTCTCTGTCTGTTGTCCCCATAGGAAATACCTAACGATTCCAAAAATATTAAGTGCTCTGATTGTGCAAACTGGCAGCACTGAAGGGCCTTAACTGCTCTATTGGATGATTATCTTTCCTCCCCCAGTTCTTAAAGCAGAATGGATGGCAGTTTCAGGTTGAATATGTATTTTTCCATCTGCTGAATACTTGTTTTTGTTCGTGCTGTTTGAGGTTAACTGTGCACGTACTAATCAAACCCACTACTTCCTTTCTCGTAAAACCAAAACAAAGTTTCATGTTACTTTCAGGTACTGCATCTGGGATCAAAGCTATATATATACACACTGACTCTGTGTGGGTTAAATTATTTCGAAGATTCAGTATCCTGAAAGGTATCGCCTTTTATTCCAGCCCTGAGAGTTCCAGTTTGTCTTAAAATTGGAAGGTCTCAGCCACCTTCAGCTTCTGTCCCAGCACAGGAATGATCTCAATATTGGTCACCGTGGGCTTTCTCTGCACAGCCACTGCCATTGTCCAAGGTGGGTAGATGAAGAAGGACAGGTAGCTGGGGGTGTCTACATTTTCTCGGTTTCACATCTTTGCAGGAAATAGACTGTGCACAAGAGGGAGACGGAGATGACATGGGACCCCTCCATAGACAGTATGGGGACAATGTCTTGGGGGACTGCAAGATATCTGGAAACCAGCCGCAGACTTTAGAGCAGTAGCACCTGTAGAGAGGCTGGGCAGGATTCAGTGTAGTGCAAGAAGGAAGAAAGACTTTGACAAATCACTGAGTGGAGTTGTTGGCAGCTGATAATGTGGATATAGAGGTTTGGATGGATGGAGAAATTCTACTCTTCATCCTGAACTGAAGAAGTCCCACCCCCAAAATGGGCTGGTATAAAATGAAATTGAAAAATAATACTGAGCCTTCACAGTTCATTAAAGCAAGTCAGTGCCTTCCACTGTGGAGCAGGAGAGAGTATAGAGCTATAGAAAGCAGCCGGGCAAATGTACATGGCATACTAGTTACTCTTCAAGATCTGTAGTGATTTTTTGCAGTATGTTTATCAGGCTTTGCTGCCTAGAGCTATACTGTGGTTTGGGGTGGGATATATACTGTTGCTGTACTGTGGCTTGGGAATAGCTGATTAAAAATGGAGCAGCAAAAAAGGTCGGAAACAGAAATCTGTAAACAGGTTTTCTATCCATTTTTACTCTTGTCCTAATGGTTCTGTTACATGTTCCATACAGGATGCCAACTGGGTTTTTTTTCTAAATGTGAACATGTTTATTTCTACCAAGCAGAAATCGTGGTTTAATTGCCTGATTTTGAATTTCAAATTTCAACTTTTCCATTTTTAGTCTCTTGTTTTGTTTTCTTATGTATATTAAAAGGTTTGCACTGAGGGAATGAGCATGCATCTCTGTAGTCATTGCTCCAGTAAGTGGGCCAAATTACCTGCTGTCTAAGAAATAAGTAATTGCTGAAATTTATAATACCATTTATAGTAATCAAAGCACTTCTTGATCTTTTTAAAGTATATTAATGCAGTGCCAATGTGATTGTGGTCTTGGAGTCCTTCTTTTTGGAAGCACTTCTAGGAATTGCCCATGGATATAGGAGGTGAAAGGACTCCCTTCCTATTGTGCAGGTTTCAAGTAAATGATTGCAGATCATGTCTTGACAGTTCACTTACCATCATGCTCTTTACTTCCTTACAGAAATGGAAGTGACACAGCCAGCAATGGTGCTGGCCAACAGGCAAGGAGTTGCCAACTTGGTGTGTAAATACAAGCATATTGGGAATGCAAAGGAAATTCAAGTGACTCTGCTTAAACAGACAGGTGACAAGTTCACTGAAATTTGTGCTTCAACCTACACATCGGAGTTTAAAACCCTCAGTGTGGAAGAGGTGATTCAGTGCCATGTTAGCCCCAGCCGAAACAATGTGACCCTCACCCTCACTGGCCTGCAAGCCAATGATACTGGTCTTTACATCTGCAAGATGGAGCGGATGTACCCTCCACCCTATTTTATGAACAAGGGAAATGGAACCCATCTCTATGTCATTGGTAAGCCAAGCAGCCTTACAGTACTGTGATACCCCCAGGTCAAGGGAGTTGTTGCTGTTATGTCTCAAAGGTCTTCAAAGTCCTGTTTGCAAGAAGCGAGGCTGAACACTGATTCAAACTCTGAGAATCATGATTCACTCTTATTCCTTTCAGGCCTCCCTGCACACACCTAAAGTAGGCTGTCATAGCCACATGATGTATATAGCAATGTATGAATGCTTGACAACATAAACAATACCATATAGTGTACATGTATGTCTTGGCAGTTAGATATGTAAGTGCAGAAACAATGAAGATTAAGGTCCAACATAAACAATACCATATAGTGTACATGTATGTCTTGGCAGTTAGATATGTAAGTGCAGAAACAATGAAGAGTAAGGTCTATGCTCTCCTACAGATAAAGCCTATTTTCATTGGAGGCTGAGTGAGCAGGGACTCAGAGCTCAATCCTGGTAGTATCCTGGGATAGCGGATGCTAGAGAAAAGCAGTGTGGAGGCTGACTTATTAATTCTAGGGTCTTCCTGATGAGGCTCATGTGTGACATTGACTTGTGTGATATCATATGTTTTAGATCCAGAACCTTGTCCAGACACAACCATGTATCTATGGGTATTAGGAGCGACTGCCTCAGGACTTTTTCTTTACAGTATCATCATCTCAGCCATTCTGGTGGGCAAAGCGGTAAGTCCATCAACTCATGCCCCTCCTGCTAATAACACCCCTTTGTGTGATGGGGATAAGGAGAGAGAAAAGAGAACAGGGAAGAACGCTGCAAACAAATGCCCTGGGATTCTCCGGTTTACTGGTGCAATGCTGTCACAATTATGCAAATTGAGAGAACTTGCTGGAGCTGCCATTTAGATTTGTTTATGGCTCATTTGTGTTGCCAGAGTACCAGAAAGCACAGCTCAGGTCAGCAGGACTGACCATGGGCAGGAGCACCCTCAAAGGGCTAAATGAATGCCAGGAATTTGGTTTTTGCTAAATGGCCCCTGTAACTCCTGATTCTCCTTCAAATGGTCTCAATGGATCTTCTACAAAGAGGGGTGAAAGGGAAAAGTGTCTACTATACCTTCTACTCAGGAAAGGCATAACATTCATTAGTCCTCTCCAAAATGTGCTGGTCAATGACTATGCCATAATCACTTGTTTATTTTACTGTCTCCCTGTATTTTATAGATAAAGAGAAGACGATGTCTCACTACCGGGGTCTATGTGAAAATGCCTTCTGAAAAGCTAGAGAAAAAAGTGATTCCATTCCACATCACTGTTACTGAAACAAGGAAAGAAACCATCTCCTAGCTGGGATGGAGAGTCTGCTAATTCACCTAAGTTAAAGAAACAAAATTAGCTGTCTTATTACAAAGGTGTAGAGGAAGGTGACAGAATATTTTTTGTAACTTCTATGGTTTGAAGGAGAATAAATAGTTTGTGCATTAATATTTCAAGGCTGACCCTGTCACATAAAAATGGCTACATTAGGCCATTGATTCTTTGAATTGTATTGTACCAATATGTAGTCTATATATATATATACACATATATCTATATATATATGTATAGCATTAAGAGTTATTGCTGTTGCAGCTGAGCATCTCACTGTCAAATTTCACCAGGTCTACCAATTAACTGAAATCCAAACACTATTACAACAGGCTTGTGTGTCATTTCAAGGCTAATCCTATAGATCTGGGAGCAAAGGCAGAAGAGCACACTAATGTACAAAGGAATGTTAACTTGTTCCCTTGCATTGCTATTTATTGTTTCCATTTCTGGCATTAGTGCTCTGCACTGCCACAGAGGCATCACTGTAGGCTTGCACTGGTGACACTGCTGCTCCAAAAGCCTGATCTCAGCTCCTTTCACTGGCATTGTGTCCCAGCAGTGCTGGTCTGGAGTTAACACTGATGATATCTGAGCCAGTGCTGACAGCTTGGTTGTGGAGAAAAGCTGCCCAGCAGGAGCCCTCTTAGGCTGTTGCTGGGAGGATGTTCCAGCTGTGCTGGGGCCTTGTGTTTTACAAATGCTAAATTAGCATCTATCCAGAAAGCAGAAGCATGTTGCTGTGTTTAACCGAGTCTATTTTCCATGAAAATACCAACAGTGTATAATCTTGTTTATTACTTATGTACAATTCAATAAAAACCTTGAAGCTTTGCCCAAATTCATTTCTTATTCACTGTTCTCAGAAGAAACAGGAAGTGGCTACATGTTAGAAAGCAGTGATGACAAGATGAACCTTTCCCCTCTGATCATGTGTTTTGCCCTTCTGAGAGAGCCTGTATGCTCATGCCAACACTTACTTTCTCAGCTCTCTTTTTCAGGATGCCGCCATTAAAATCTGTCAAGTCTTCTATTTGTCTGCTTAGAGCTGCTGTGATGTGGTTCAGAGACACTACCAACCACCCAATTACCTTTTAATTTCCAGCAAAGTTACTTGCAGAAAGTAGTTGTAACGACTTTGACAGCATCTCCTGTAGATGTTTGTACAAGAAGTTAGTCCTAGTTTCAAATCCTGTTTTCTTTGCACCTCTTTGACATTCTCCCTCACTAAATGCCAGCTGACACACAAAGCTGCTGGATCTTATCATAGAATCATAGAAAGTTACAACATAGAAACTTAAAAAACCATAAAGTTAAAAAGTTAAAACATAGAAACTTAAAACAATTGCAGCATTCTCAACTACTACCTACTACTTTGACTCTGCTACCATACCAAAATTTCACCTTGAAACCCAAATACATGGCAGCATGTGTCTCTGTTTCACACCTGTGATTCCATCTTTTTGGCTTCATAACTGTGAACCCAAACCCCACAGCTCTCTTTCACCATGTTCCTGCAGTGGCAGCAGCTCCCAGAACACCAGATCTCATTGCTTTTCCCCTTTTGCCCCTTCATCTGGTACCACTTCCAGCTGTACAAATAAACACTCACAATCCCAATTTGCCAGTATTTCCAGGTGATAACTGCTCCCTCAATGTTGACGTAGTGCATTAAGTATAAGTCGGAAGGCATTTTAGTATTCTGACATCAGTCTGGAAATTTCCCCCTAATTTTCAACTAACCTGTTTTTTGGGTGAGAGAAACTGATCAAAGATCACACATCTGATATCACTGCAAAAAGACTGAATTTCTGCCTATTCAAGTGCAGCCTGCTCAGAGAAATGTGTTCAATGACTGCTAAAAATAGATTTAACCCACATATCCACCTGTACAAGCTGTAAAGTCTTCCAATACATTTACCCTGGCAAAGAAAGAATAATTATTCAGGGCAATTTTTTTTCCATCACAGCAATGAGTAGCTCAGACATCCCCTGAATCATGTGTTTGACTCCTAATCAGGAATCAAATGTTTCTCTTCTTTTCCTTGACAACTCCTATACAGTGGGACTAAGGACTTAGTTTTCTTAAGCAATCTAAAAGCAGCTCAAGTAAATTATTTTCTAAGCCTATCCCTCCTGGGTAAAGAGATGCTTTGGACCTGTATCAGCAGCATCATGACCTCTGGCAACAGTTAGTTATGAATCTTTGTCACTGTAGAACCTGTGTGTGTTTCAATTCACCTTCATTTCTAGCAGCTAAGCTGACCGCAGTTAGTCCTTCTGCATCCACCTGGACTAATTCCCCTTAGTACACTAGCATTTCCTTGCCTGTGTATGTACAAGCTACATTCAGCCTGTAATGACCAGAGAAGAATTCTGCTCTAAATAAGCTCCAGGTTGCTAAATTACCCAGATAATGAAGGTCATGGGAGAGCAGCACAGAAACTATCATCTCACAAATGGCAATAGCAATATTTTGTGTTTGCTCCTGCACTCACTTAAATAATTCCTAGCATGATGCTTATGAATTATCCTGCTGCAAATTACTTTGCCCAGATTCTCTGGCTGTTCTGAACTTCTCTTCATTCTCAGTAGCTATTTTTCCAACATTCTCTTATTTCTGCAGTGCTTAATTTTCTCTGGCTTTCCTCACCACTGGAGCAGCCTTCCCTGAGCTAAATGATATATGAGTAAGCACGACCATTTCTGTTCTAAGCCAGATACCCAGCTTGAATTTTCTGGCAGGGTAATAGGTGCACTCAAATCAGCAGATGTAGCAGTGAAGACCAAAGTGGGATTTCAGTTCAGATTTTATTGATGCTGATACTCTCGTAATATATATCTAGCACTACAGAGATGAGTGGAGCCTAAGTGCCCACAGAGATGATATTTATACCTATCTCCATGTGGTCCATAAAGCAGCTAACTCTGACGGGTGCAGAGCCCAGACCTCAGTGAATTTTTATTCCTCTGTGCTCTGTGCTGCCTTCCAGGACCTTGAGATCTCTGCTTTGGAGAGTGTGTTGCCACTATCAGCACTCAAAAAGATTTGTTACATGTAAGACAGATATAGCTTTCTGTCAGATCACAGCAGTACCAATATGAAAGGTGCAAACTCTTGGTTAGTGTATATCCCAGAAAAGGCAATAAAGAGGAAATCCTGACTCATCTGAAAAATGTGAAAAGCAAAGGCAAAAGGATTTGGTGTCAGAACTCTGCTTATTAGAACAGGGAGTTTAAAAATGTAACTTGAGATTCTTACCTGGACAGCCAAATAATGAAACCATACTGTTTGGTGAGGTTCTGGAAAAGTGCCTTTTGGTACGTGCTTCACCCAGGCAGGAGACATGTCAGCCTGTTTATGGAACAGAGATATTAAGTTTCTGGCTGCGCCCAAGTGGGCATTCACAGGTATACTTGACTGCATCAAAGACAATGGCATATGCATATAACACTACCCACCCCCAATATTCTATCTTCATTTTCCTCCACTTTTTATCTGAACTATTTTTCTACCCCCTGCCATTTGCAATTACCAGAGTCCTAGTTGATGCAGAAAACCATATCATAGAATCATAGAAGAGTTATGATAAAAGTCTTCTACCTGGCTACTCTTCGAGTAGGCAATAAGCAGTCCATCATTTCAGCATTAGAGATTTTCCTGTGAAATATTCAGATTCCCCACAATTTGGAGGAATATGTGAATCTGAATTCACTACTCAGTCAGGCCTTGAGGTCTGCAGGGAAAATCTGTCTGTCTTGTTTTCCACAGATCTTTACCAAATTAAAAAATAAATAATCAAGAACCCATGGCAGACTTTTGTTGACCTATTCCTATCCTTCCTAACTTCCTGACCTTTGCTCGAGATTCTCCTGGGCCTAATTTCTTGCTATTCAAAAGCCAATATTTGCATTGGCCACATAACTTGTAACTGATTTGATACAATTCCCATTTGAGTACTGCCTCCAAACTTTGCAGCTTCAAAGAGTATGTATATGCGTGAGGGCCAGAGGTGAGATTTGGAGGCAAAGTACAGTGGAAGGTAAGATATGACTGGCTTCTTCCTTTTCCTAGACAAAGCTGTTGCTGGGGAGTGAGCCATGAAAAATAAACTAGGAAATGCATCAGTTTTCCCTGTGATGGGAAGAGTCTGAACTATAACTAAAAAGCTCTGCCTCTAGAAGAGGCATAAATAGGAATCAGATGATGCAGCCAAGAGTTCTATCATGAAATCCAAACCAAAGAAGGCTGGTGTATAGCAGATGGTTTTATGCATTACAAAAACCAATTTATTTTTGACATGTCTAAACTGCATGCTTGCTTGAACACATAAATGGTACTTCAAGTTAGCTTCTATCACAGCGAGGCTGTAGGCCTGCTACAGCCCCTGGGAGGGTAACCTAAATTTTGAATGCAGGCTTATGGCTGGGAGGGAGGTGTGGTAAAGAAGTGAAATTCATCAAATCTTTGAGCTGCAGAGAATGGGGAAGGAATTACAAATAGGCAGCACCACGCTCTGCTGATCCTGCAGATTCCTGAGCATCACTTGGGCATAATTATTCCTGTACTTCTTCACACAGACATTCAGCACTTACATGACTTTGTTATCATTTTGTGTGAATGTTTTTGTGACTGATAAAAGAGCAGTCTTATTGAAGGGCACTTGTATGTTTTAAATCAAAGAGAAATGGTGAGGAACTGTGGTATGTTTGAGCAAATAACAGTTACTGATAAAAGATCTTAGTAACTATGGGAAAGAGGGTTGTAAAAATTGCCCCTGAAGTTCAGGTAAGGGACAAATTAATAATTTCTGCTGATGTGATGTGGCAGGTGCTTCCACGAAGTAGGAGATTATGAATTACTCAAAATTACACTATTCTTTTCTTTTTTAACTCTTAAAATTGACACTTCTATTTCCAAAGCCAGCTGTCTTAACCACAGTCGCAGTCTCGTCTCTTAAGGAACGGTTTTTAGTGGTTATGAAGTTACAGTTGAACAAGAAGCTCTCAGTTTCTTCACTGGTGGTATTTCTCTTCCATTCTTTTCTGGCTGTTGTTTTGAAAGAGCAGTACTTCAAAACATTTAGCTTGATCTGCTTCATCTGCTGCTCTGGGTGGGACATTTCTACACAACAGTGCTTCTGTTCTGTTCAGACTTCCCCATGATATAAATGAGGTCCCAAACCTTTGAAGTTACTTTTGTTCACAGGAGCAGCAATAGGCAAGATTCCTCCAGCAGAAGGGGTAAGGCAGAGGCATTTTTCAATATAAGTATACTACAAACCCAAAATATTAATTATTTTATTAGTTAATTAAAGAATCTGGATTAATTCTGTTATAGCACAGTATTTATAGGCGTGTAATTTTCTTGCAGACATGCTCTTTAGTACTTCTTTATTCATCAGGACAATTGATAAAAAGAAAGCAAATCTTATTAGTTATAATACAGCCAGTGGAGTAATTAATGAAATATTGACTGTTCAAAATAGAAAAGAATGTATTGATGGCCATTAGTCATTACAGTCATCTTTTGTATCATTGACAGTAACTGTGCAGCAGAAGTTGCGCAGAGTTGCCCTGCAGGAGTGCAGAAAAATCATGGAATTATCAGGCAATCTGACAGCTATGACTTTGGCTTAAAAAATCCATTTTGAGATATATTTCCTTCATTATTGGACAGCTTCTGACTTAGTTGTGTTTTTCCAACAAAAGCAAGACCTTCTTTTTAAGGAAAATGGAATTTCTCACATAATTATATGATTCCAACAGATGTGACTTCAAGACAACCACCTCCTGTAACAGGGTATGTGATAGAACACACACAACTGGGAAAGCCTGAAAAACTGGGTAACACCTTGTTGGACTATGCTGTGTCATGGGTGGGATTTATCAGCATTCATGCTCCATGGTGCAGCAGCTTGTGTTGAAAGCTGAAACAAAGAGCAGGATTCTTTGTTCTTGCCAGCCAGGATCAGTGCCTGCGATGTGGGTTTGCTATGGGAAATGAACATTAGTGTTTGGGCCAAGATCGCCATTTACATGAAAAGTATGAGATTGCTGTTTCTACATAAATACCAGTATCTACACTGAGCAAATACTCTGCTTCTTTCAAACTAGAAACTGAATAGCCAGACCCCCAAAACTCCCAGAGTTCAGTACACAGAGGCAATAACTGAATCTTGCTCTACAAGACCCTAGACTTGCTTTTAAAGCTTCTGCTTGGGGATTTGTAGCTTCCTTGAACTAACAACAAATAGGGCCAGCAGTACTACTTTTGTGCAAATTAGAAAGTCTCCCTCCCTAGTGTGAGGGGATTAGTATGTACTAACTTCCACAGTACTTAGTGGTGAGCATTTGCACCATCATAAACTATAAGAAATATCTCAACCTCCTTCCTCCCTCTGAAAATTCTCATTGAAATCTGGTCTCTGTTGGCCTTCATCTGCACTGCAGAGACCTCTCTTCATGTGTGTGGGGAAAGCTGAGATGTTTGAAGTTCTGCAGAAACTCTGGTAAGACTTCTTTTCTTGTATGTTTTCAGAGTTGGCTATCTTACCTCCTGGACATAGTGCCTAGTTCCTGCTATTGAAATCTTTTTCCTTCATTTGAACCCAAACAAATACAGCAAATAGGTGACTAAAAATAGGCCTTCTCTTCTTCTGCACTAAAAGCAGTGTTAGGCAGTACTATGGAAACACAAACCCTGCTCTAAAAAATTTGTACCATAGAGATTAAAAATTTAGATGCAATGAGCTGGACTATAATTGTAGAAATACCTGAGTGGGGAAACAAGAACGAAAAATAATCTGCATCTGAAACCGTCACAAAACGTGGTGTGCTAGTGGGACTTAATCAAGATCAGAAAGCAAAACAGTTCATTTCTCTGTAAGTTATCAAATCCTTCTGGTAAGTGACACTCTGGAAACATTTGATAGCTTCATAACTGGCTGACTTCATGTTTTACATGCAGGAAAGATGGCTAGAACTGTAGTAATCAGCAGAATAAGTTGGTTTCATAGTTGAGCTTTGGTGAGGTGCTACATTGTGTGGGTAGCATTTATAAGAGCTCTCTCACTTTTAACTCTGTAGCAAAGATGACTGTCTGCTTCACAAATTAATAATATTTTCCTTTCTCTTATAATGCCAAACTAATTAATTATATCATATTTTATTTTATGACTATTTGTCTAGTCTTCTTTTTATAGTACTCTCATTAAGATCGAACATCTTTTAAGCTCTTTACTCTCTCTGTCTCTTTGCAATAATGTAATACCATTATAATAATTTTACCAATAGGTTCCAAACTCTTGTTCCTCCCCCTCACATACGTAAGCTGCAGGCACAGGTCTGGCAACAAAATTCTTCTTATTAATATCATCATTTATAGTGCAATCTTCAGATTAACTTCCATTATTGTTTCTCACATTTTTACTTTGTTTTTTATGATCAAGAATGACCAGACATCTATGCACTTTTATTAAACACAGCAATTGCTCTACTACCACTGATCACAAGGAAGTTGTGGTCCCTTCATGGGAGTGAAGGAGACAGGCTGAGAAAGTTGGGGCTGTTCAGCCTGGAGAAGAGAAGGGAAGGCTGCATGCAGACCTCATAGCAGCCTTTCAGTATCTGAAGAGGGCCTATAAGGATGCTGGGAAGAGACTCTTCATCAGGGACTGTAGTGATAGGACAAGGGGTAATGGGTTCAAACTTAAACAGGGGAAGTTTAGATTGGATCTGAGGAAGAAGTTCTTTACTGTAAGGGTGGTGAGGCACTGGAATGGGTTTCCCAAGGAAGTTGTGAATGCTCCATCCCTGGTGGTGTTCAAGGGCAGGTTGGACAGAGCCTTGGGTGACATGGTTTAGTGGGAGGTGTCTCTGCCCATAGCAGGGGAGTTGGAACTTGATGATCTTAACATCCTTTCCAACCCTAACTATTCTATGATTCTATGAGTGGACAAAGCAACTTTACTCTCAGGTTTCGGATGGCTCTGCCAGAAATATACCTTAAGCATTTGATTTATGGTTCCTCAATGCAGGGCAGTCATGATGCTAGGAGTGGACATGAGCTTCCTTTGTCCTCTTTTGCTTTTCAGTGCTGGATGCTCCATAGGACCAGATAATTAATGTTTTGTGCAATAAATATGTGAAACAGGAGGAGATGCAGTCTAAGGCTTATTCAGTTAGTGGATAGCATCCAGAGGAAGGTAAAAATCTGCATGGTTGAATGAAAGTCAGGCTGTGAAAGGAAGACTGTGGAGGAACTGAGAGGAAGTCAAACTTGTTCTGATAATCATGATGTGATTCCAAGTTAAATTCATTATTATACTCTTACAGTATTATCAACTCTTGTGAAAACCTGTCACTTATTCAGAAATGCTTTGTCTTGACTGTTCCGAAATATAGCCTATAAATTATCTGAAAAAGGAAGTGTTGCCAGTTTCTGTCTAATTGCTGGAAAATATTTCCATGTTTTGCTGAAATGCTGTTTTCAGTTCTTCCAACATGATACTGACACTCTGATGATATGTGATCACTAGAGATACCATAGCATTTTTGTAATTGAAAAGTGTTTAAAGAGAATACCCCAACAAAATCTGAAGCCAAGACATTTTACAAGTCATGCAGAGTTCCGTTCAGTTCCTACCCTAATTTGTTCACTTAGGTATTCGTGAGTACATGGCTGCCACTTTTCAGTGGTGGGTGAGTTGGTCCTATTAGTCACCTTCACAGAACTAGAACTGGCCAGGAATTTGATACAGAGAATGCTCACTCTGTGTGGGTGTGTGTGCACATGTGCATCCATGCATACAGCAATTAAACTATGTTTGACAAAACTTTCCTGGGTTGAAAGTTAGACTTCCTGTTCAGGAATTAGGAAAGCCACTTTCTTGAAGGCTATGGTACTCACCTGGAAAGTGAGACACACAGATTGCTGCTACCTGATCCCACATCAAAGGCAGCAACATGCCCAGGTCACTGACTATCCTAGTAGAGTGCTCACCCTCTCTGCACTTTCAGTGGAAATCTATCAAGGCTGGTAGGCCTTCCTTTTTTTTAACTAAGTATCTGTGAAGGATTGCAATTTTGCACTGATACAGATTGGGAAATTCTTATCTTGAATCTTTGCAAGTTTAATAGCAAACATCATGATGATATATTTTTTGTATTAAAGCTCTTAGAGATTGCTAAAGAGGTTATGCTATGAACATCACTCTTCTGTTACAGCACAGGTCACCAGCAGATTTACGGGTGAGTATTGTAAATCTATGTCATGCAACAGAGCTAGGAATCATTGTTTTCAACAGGTATGAGACACTTAAACATTCTTTATTCACTAGACAGAAGAAACTAACTGTAAAAAGTTCAAAACTAATAAGTATCATTCTTTCTTACGCAAGAAAGACCTCTGATCTGAAAAACTATGTATATTGCCCATTTAGGTGCTGCTGCCTACTAAGGAGTAGTCCTTTGAATCCATTTTCAAATGGATTTTTATCTATGCTGGTAATACTGTGTTAAATTCTTCTCCTTTTCCGAGTCAGATACGGCAGTATCCAACAGATATGGCAGTCATGCATCTTATTTGTACTTTCTGTAGGTATTTAAGCATGGGATATCATAGCACACCCTTTTGAAACTGGCAAAGTACGTAGCAGACTGTGCCCTTGGCTCTGAGCCCTGCTGCAAATAACTCACCCTGGGACTGAGATTTCTAACAGCAAGGCTGTACATCCGTATTAATTGTCACCAAAGCAGTCTGCACTGGACACATATTATACAGAGACTTTTAATTAAAAATAGCTGTCTCCTATGCTTTTTAAATTCAGGTAATTCAGGCTTATTTAATGGGTCTTAAATTTGCTCCTGTACATTCCTTTTCCCCATATTTATTTTTAAAGCTGTAAGTTTATGCCGTTGTGAGTAGTGTGGGCCTTACAGGCTACTGTATGGTCACATTTCTGTGTGAATCCACAGACAGCTGCTGTTGCAAAATGAAATCTCTAGCATATATTTTTCATGGTGAGCTTCTGTTTCTTAATTCCACAGGCACAAAATAAGATGGTCACTGCTAACTCACTGGCTGTAGGAATACCAGATGACACTCAGTTCCTTGGTAGGACAACACAGCAGCAGTAGCTCTTTCTTTTTTATGTGGTAATATTATTACTTATAATAATCAAGAAGAGTACAATATAAATGAGTACTAATAAAATAGTACTTGTTTTGCAGTGTCTGCAGGCATGACTCAAGACAGAAAAGAAGGTAGGAGTGATGCTAAAAGACATTGCAGCAGCTATACAGATGGTGATTATAATCACTGAACTCCTAGGTAGTGAAGCAGAAAGCTTCTCCACTTTGGTATTTCTGTTGGAAAGGGTGAGTCAGGATGGAGCCTAAAATTTACAAGAAACATCACACAGAATGTGAGAATGCCACAGTTCAGACTAACTGGAACAAAGGCATGGAGGATCATGGGAAGGTTGAGGTGGAAAGGCACTTCTGTAGATTGTCTAGTTGGACACCTTTGCTCACAGCAGGGTCAGCTGCTGTGCCAGTGTTTGACTACCCTCAACAAGAAACTTTTCTTATATTTAAATGGAATTTCTTATGTTGCATCTTCTGTCATGGGCTGCCACTAAGAAAAGTCTGGCTCTGTCCTCCTCACAATCCCCCATCAGCTATTTATATGCAATTATAAGATGACTCCGAGTGTTCAGTTTTTGAGGCTAATCAGTCCTAGCCTCTGGGAACTCAGGAATGGCCCTTGCTTGACTTGGATGTAACCTGTTAACCTGTTAGGAGACAAGACTTTAAACTCCCAGAGTTCTGTGACTTTTTTCAAGGCTGCTTATTTCCTTTGTACTAAGCGCATCTGACTTCTCCCACCATGGAGACTGTGCTACAGGATACTCTTACAGGGATGAACTGCTTGGTCTGCAATGGAAACAGCAGCTCAGTTAGAGAGCATGCAGTTGTTGACCTAAGCAATCACCCCAAAGTAGTACCTTTTTCCTATAAAGCAATAAGCCTACCCAAATTGCATTACAATCCTATAAGCATCAAACAATATGCAGGATATTGTACTTCTTAGGGTTTGATGTTATTTTTCAAACCAAATTCAATTTGCTATCGTAGTCAAGCAACAATGAGAACATAAGAATATAACTGAACCTATAGCAGGTCAGACAAATGAGGCACTTCACACACTGTCCACTTCCCAACAGTGACTAAAAGCAGATGTCAGGAAAGAGAATAAAATCAAAGTATGCTATGAATCCTTCCTAGAAAACTGTCCCAGCCCTCCCTCACCAGCAGCTCAGGAACTTCAAAGGGTGATGTCTTTGTATCTAAGGGAGTCCTCTTCCATGGATTTATCCTGTCACTTTTTGAAACTCTTGTGGACTCTGAGTCCAGGTAAACAAGGATGATCAGCTGTTCTGTATTACAAGTGAAATGCAGGAACCTGAAAAAACTCAAATAGCCTTGAAAACAGCAGAAAACCCTAGACAGACAAAAAAAGGGGATATCTGAAGTAGTTTTCAAAGCTTGGAAACAGTGAAATGTTTCTTTCGCAGTGGAAAAATAGTTATGTTTCCATATCAACTAGAATAATTTGCAGCTGTATTATACAAAGCTAACAAAATCACCACTTGCTCCTCTGAAAACCACTAACACTCATCACCTAGTTACGAAAAGGTAACTAGAAGGAAAAATGCAAATAGCCAAATTAATTTTTTCCTCTTCAACTCTTTTTCTTATCTTCAAGCAAAAGAGGTACCAAAGCAGTCCCTCACGCAAGCATTACAGAGCCCTCCCTGTTGTCGCCAGAACATGTACTGTAACCACAGCAACCCAATGAGAAGTTGCATGACTGGCTTACTTGGGGTTTTTGTTACAGCTTTTTCTTACCTAGCAAGAAGGAAAGAAACCAATGGTCTGCAGAGCTAAATGCCTAAATCAATATATAATATGAATCAATGACTTAAAACCGAAGAATCCTGTGTTGTTGATCGCATGTACAGCAAGACCCCTAGCATAAGAAGCAATACATTTGTATGCTTCCCTCAAACTGTGAACACCAACAAAACAAATAGTGCTTAAAAATCCATGGGTCTCAACACAGGAAGGAGTCTTTAAAAATATCTGGGAATAACCAATTGGAATATAATCACATCCAAAATCACCTTTGAAGAGGTACACAGCAGCACCTGAAAGGCCACTTTCATCAAAGGGGGGATAGTTCAGCTAACAAAAACAACCATCAGCTGTGATGCTGATCTCTATGGAATGTACCAAACACAGCTTCATTGCTAATGGCTTTCCAATGGCCACACCTTGCCTCCGTTGCTGATGCAGTATGGCAGATGGACAGGGATAAAGAATTGCAGCAATCAAACAGTAAGAAGAGTTGACTTTGAATTAGAGAGAGGACATACGTGTGTGACTTTTCAGTGCTCACCTGAAACAACAGAATGATCAGCTTTCTAAAACAGATCTGTGGAAAGAAAACCGAGTTCTATCAAACCATATTTTCCAGGGCTATCTGATGAAACTTAGCTCCATTCCTGGCCTGGCAGCAAACCAAGGCATCTCCCAGACTGAAGTGGATTCCTGAGGAATTCCAAAGATCAGCTTGGGACAGTGATATGATTAGCCCCAGACACTAATGTAACATTAATGTTTAGCAGCAATATCAATACAGTGAAAGCAGAGAAACACCAACTTTCACCTTTCCTGATAGTCATCCAAGCAGTTAATGAGAGTGTAACTGTAAGGGCTGGCTCCTCCAGGTGCGAACAGGTCAAGAACCCTGCCTCCCAGGGATGTATTCAACAGTGGGTCCTTAGTGAGGAATGTAACAGTAGAAAAATGAGATGGTAATGTCATCCTAAAAGACTGTCATAAACTACAAAAATTTGCAGGTTGAGGACTTCTTTGGGTTAATGTCTTTGTGACTCAGCTAACTAAGCTGAAGACACAGAAAATCTGTATCTATCTAAACAATATGGACAACTCTATTTCCCCAGCTTCACTACACTGCAGCAGGCTCCAGAAGGCTGCTTAACTTCTCTGGATATGGCTGTGCTTTGCTGTGGCTTGGTCAGAATTGCATAAGGCTACAGACCCAAAAGTGAAGAAGCACTTTGGGTGGGACACCTAAAGCCCCCAGAGCAAACATTCACTTTTAATGACCAGCAACCACAGAGCTGAGATCAAAGAGACCAAGGGCAAAAAGCCTTTTCTTTTAAGTTTGCCAGCAGTCAGTCATGGGCACGTAGGGAGCTGCGCATTCCTATATGATGTCTGTACATCTGCCTGGGCCAACTTACTAGTAGCTGGGAACAGCTCAGACTATGCAGAGCTTAGTGATGTTTTATTCTCAGAACAAGGGTGTATTAGCTACAGCAGAGCTTGCTGAATGGGACTAGATACTTCCTGCATTCAGGCTTGCTCTGTGATCCAATTAAAAGCTAGTTTGAATACATTCATCCTGAACTGTATAGTGTGCACCAGAGACACAGGACAGATGGGAGCTGGGCACCTGCAGAGCCCAGCACTTTCACTACTAATGCTGTGTGTTGGCCCTATTAACTTCTTGTAACTTGCATGCACTGCAGGTTCTTCTGGTTGCTCTTTCAGAGTGAAGTCCCTGAAAAGCAAGCTGATTTGATGTGGTAATATGTAGCTGTGGAGAGGCCTCAAAATGGGGAAGAATGTCGTATCTTGAAGGTCCAGGCTCAGCAATTAAGAAGTTGTGCAACTTCTCCCCACTCTAGGAACTTCAGTGAAGAAACCTGGAGTCTTTACATTACGAAGCCCAATTCACCAGAATATCTATGGTGATCTGTAACATGATCAATGTGGTTAAAGTCATGTTTTAGAGTAGACATTTCAATCATTTATGTCCTTTGCAGAATACAGACATCTGATTTCTATTTTTTGCTCATTTTCATTCCAATTTTTACTGCAAACTCTTTTTGCATGGTGACAGCACCCAAGCTGGCTGTGAGAGGAATGCCTAGACACCTCCCTTACAGTGAGCTCCTGAAGAACACCCGAAGGCTTTTAAGCTATGCACTGGATTAAAAGTAGTCTGGGATGAACAGCAAACACACCTTTATAGGCAACTCCCATCCTGTCTTCTGCATTCTTGCAGGCAGGTATTTGCTCCCAGGCTTAATATTGGTTAACTCAGTGGCTTTCTGAGCAGCAGCAAACTGATGAGTTCTGTCTGGCCTCTGGGGAGTTTCTTCAGCCTTCCTGGAGGTATGGATGTCCTCCTTTGCTCTTCACTACAATGTCTTCAAGTCTGCCTGAGTCAACGATCCCTTCAGCAGTCCCTCAGGCACAGCACACTCAGCTGCTTGGGCTGGGATGAACTAACCTTTGCGTGCTGCAGGGGTTTCCAGCCAAACCACACTTCCTGAAGGATGACAGTCCAGCGGACAACCAAAGGCACTATTCACGCCAATGGCTTATAAAGGGTCCGAATCTTAGCTCCACATAGGCAGGGCAGCCCCCTGCCCAGAACTGCCATGGGCACCATAGTTTAAATACTCTGCTTGTGCTACAGATGCTGGATCTGTAGCATTGGAGAAGATGATGCCTTTGATTACTGGAACCTCTGTGTGGCTTCTGAGAACTGTTTCTGGCCAGGATACAGAATTCAGGGTTGCTGTTATGGAGCTCAGCTTACTCTGAATTTCTTTTGCATCCTGAACTTTACATCAACACCAGGATAAGGCATTAGTATGATCCTCTTCCTCATTCTCTTGAGAATATGATGAGGCGTGTGGCCTCATGAGAATTTTGTCCCCTTTTCCAACTTAACACATGCAGGCTAGTGCTACTTACTTCCTTTAACATGTTTTGCATGACTGACGTTTCCAGACCATGTAAGGCCACTCAAGCTGCGCTGATCATAAGTGTATGTTTCATCTTTTCAATTAACTGCTCTGATTTCAGCAAGTTTATCAACATAACCAGACTCAATAAGTTGTTACTGACCACGTAGTATGGAGGGACCTTCCAACCTGAAGCTTCTCTGCTCTGGATGTGGGCAATCACAGTTTTACTAACAAGCCAACCTGGGCTTTGGCTGGAAGCAGCAATCTGCACCCAGTCCTCTGAGGAGGGGCTGCTGACAAACAATGGAACACAGTGACACGAAGAAAAAAGAAACCTCTATTCAAACTCCTTTGCTTCTCGGTCGTTGCTGGCCTGCTGCAGGGATTGTTCTGACAGCTTGTTCTTTCTTATCAAATTAGCGAGCACAGATGGACAATGTTCAAATGCCTAAACAGAATACCATTCTCGGCCCTGACACATTCAAAATCCCATGAGTCTGAAGAAACCTGCTCTGTCACTCCAAGCACAGGCGCTGGAGAAGGAAACATGGTGCTGGTCCCCATTGCGCAGGTTTCAGAATTTTCTCCTGATGAGAAACCCAGACATTTTAACCATAAAGCCATGTGTATGTGGACAGGCTCGCATGGGATTCTAGAGCCCCGCTGAGAGCAGCCAGACCTTCGTAATGGTCAGCAGCCAGGGAGTGCCCCTGTGAGACTCTGGGATGGCCGCGCCGCACCGCGCGAGCTCCGCTGGGCTGAGGTCAGGGTGACGAGACCACAGTCTGGCACCTAAAAGCAGCTCCCCAAAGCCACAGCCGCGCAGCCGGGCCGGGGAGGAGCCACCGGGGTTTACTGCAGCCGCCCTTCCCCTCTCGGCGGCGGGACTCGCGGCCCCGCACAGCTCAACCTGCTCAGCGCCGCTGGGGCGGCTCCGGAGC
>JANRGW010035404.1:59058-81254 GCA_024733675.1 Psilopsiagon aymara
GGGCAACCCATTCCAGTGCCTCACCACCCTTACAGTAAAGAGTTTCTTCCTCATAGCCAATCTAAACTTCCCCTGTTTAAGTTTAGTTGTTATCTTTGTTGTTGTTATTTAAGATAGTAAAACTTCCATAGCCGTTCCAGTGGTCTGCAGTCCGCATCACCAGCACATGTGCAAAGACATTAATTGGTCCATTCCTATTTATGCTCTGTGTCCAGGAGAAGTGGTTAGGTACCACTTTAGGTTACTATTGCAACAGGCAGAGGGGCTGCATACACAGATGCATAGCAGCTCCTGAGACGAGACGGAGGTGGTCTTTTGCCTATATGGCTCTCAGTCCAAAACATTAGTCACAGGATCTGAAGCGTGAAACAGTTTGGGTTGGAAGGGACCTTTAAAGGTCGCCTAGTCCAGACCCCCTGCAGTGACCAAGGACACCTTTGACTAGATCAGGTTGCTCAGAGCCCTGTCCAACATGACTTTGAATGTTTTCTGGGCTGGGGAATCTACCACCTCTCTGGACAGCCTATTTACACTCACTGAATTTGCCACTTCGCGCCTTTTGAATGAAGTTACAGGTTAGTGCCCTTGCATGTGTTAGACCTGGGCTTAACTTCTTAACATAATTTTTCTTTTCTTCTTTTGGAAAAGTTGATGACAGTGAAATATTCTCAAGCATCATCCAGAAAGGTGATCCATGGAGCACCGAATCTTGTACCAAGAAGCAAAGCCACACACACTCACACCCCAGAGGGGAACTCTCTCGTTAGGTCTGCCCTGCAGAGAGGAGTTTGCCCAGCTGAGCTGAGCCCTGGTAGCTTCCGCTGGCACACTGATAGAGAGAACTTAATGGTGTAACCCACATTGATAGAGAGAGCCCTATGGTGTACCCCAGGGGACTGTGGGAGAAATCAGACCAATATATCAGCAAAAGAGGCATCAGAACAAATGAGGGAGCACATGAGCTGCATTTCAGGCTGAAACCTCTACATTTTGAATGACTGCAGCTTGTTTACATACCTGATAGGCAGTGATGCAGATGGGAAGTAGGATTCAAAGCCATCACAGAACCTCAAAAATAGCACAGTGAAAGTCATTGGAGGTGGTGTGGTTTAAGCCCAGCTAGTAACTCAGCACCATGAAGCTGTTCACTCACCTCTCTCCTCTGGGCTGGATGGGGATTAGAATCCAAAGAATATAAATCCCGTGGGCTTTATATATTCTTTTTTATATATAAGAACAGTCTAATAACTAAAGTACAACATAATACTACCATTAATAATAATAATATCATTATTATCATTGTAAATATAATAACAAGGGGAGAGAATATAAAACTAAAAAGGGAAGGGAAAAACCAATAAACACAAGTGATGCACAATACGATTACTCACCACCCTCTGACTGATACCCAGCCTGACTTGAGCAGCTATCTGTGCCTTCCAGGTAACTCCCGTCAGTTTATATACTGGGAATGACCTGCTGTGGCATGGATTACCCCTTTGGCAAATTTATGTCAGGTGTCCTGTCTCTGCTTCCTCGTGGTGCCCCTTCCCTTACTCCTTCCCTTGCCCCTCCTCACTGGCAGAGCGTGAGACTGAAAAAGTCCTTGATTGGGGTGAGCATTACTTAGCAACTAAACCATTAGTGTGTTATCAGCATTGTTCTCACATGAGAGCTGAAACACAGCACTGCACCAGCTGCTAAGAAGGAAGAAAATAACTTTTACAGCTGAGCCCAGGACAAGAGGACAGGAAACGAAAACGCCTGAGTGTGGAAGCTTTCTGCTCTAGCCCTGAGGGAATGACCCAGAGTCATGAGAATATAGACCAGATATTGAAGCAAAGAATGAGTAGCAGCAGGAGACAACAGAATATAATTTGTGTGGATAGGCTGTAGCAGCCTCTGCAGAAAGAATCACAAAACATTCTACTGAGAGAATATCTTATATTGTTGTGGGCATCTGCTCATCGTCCACAAGCAGAAGTGTAAAACTGTTGAGACAGAACAAGCTACTTCAGTGAAAACACCACCTTCATTTCACGGCTAGCAATACAGTAACATTTTGCTAATATGGATATTGTTTGGGGTGATGCCAATATGTATAATAAGAGTTATACGATTAAACAGAGGAAAGCAAAATATACTTAGTTCATCACAGGGAAAATTGTTGCTATAAATTAGCTTCCTTAGGGAAGCAGCTGCAATGATTTCTAAATTGCTTGGAGTTAGAAGGTAGAAACATTGAAGGTCACATTGCAGAGAGCACTGGTGTATGGACCAAGGGATGAGCAAGCCCTTTTTTCTTTGGAACTGGGTGTATCACTGGATACATTTTTAAAGGCATAAAAATACTCATAAGGATTTTGCAGGTAGTTAATAGTAATGGCAAGTCAGAAGCGAGATGATAGGAGAAAAAGGAGTTTATCACTGTCAGGGTAGTGTGTGATGAAAGAATGGGACTTGGGGAAAGGAGAAGCCACATTGCAGAAAGGAGCCACTGCACATGCTGAAGAGTAGTCTCTGCTTGAAGAGTAGACAATGACTGAGGGTCAGTAAGAGGAGGAAAGAAGTTAGCTCTGAGAGGTTTATGTGGATGAGAGAGTGAAAATCAAGACAAAGAGAAATGAGTGACGATGGAAAAAGGAAACACGTGTTTGCGAGCAAAAATAGTTGCAGATATAGGAAGCGTGTTGTGGAAACTGATTGCTTGGTCCCAGGTGGTTAACTGTAACTTTAACCAACCATAGTATTTACAAGAAACATTTCCAAGTTGCAGTCACTATGTCTTTGTGAAGTAGGTAAGCACTGACAGAGGAGGAAAGCAAAGACAGAAAGATTGAAAGGCAACAGAGGAGTCTCTGTTGGTGTGGGATTAGAAGGTGAGCATTCCTTGTGCTCAGCTCTGAGCTTAGGCTTCGTGTCTCTTCCGCTTCTCAACAAGCACTGTGAGTGCCCCAGGCTCTGCTGGATCATCGTCAAATACACTTGACCACTGAAGGAAATCACTGTTTAGATCAAAGTTCAGTGTGCTGCCAAACTGTACCCCAGAATGCACCCTAGCCTGGAGCCTTTTGAAACAAAGGGAGCAGTGTCTTCTAGCAATCCCAAGTGCCAGGAATCAGGAAAGGAGAAGGTGCAATTCTAGACTTGAGGCTAAATTACAGTAGAAGGAGAGGACAAATACAAACTGTTTACTGGACAGTAGACTTGTTCCAGTTGTTGTAGTGAGATCTATTCTGGTGGCTATTCTTACCCCAGATGTGTATTAATGATCTCTGCATTGGTATAACGGATATAGTTTTTAAACTGATAGTTTTTAACTATAAACTTTATAAAAGTTTAAAAAACCAAACAAAACCCACCCCCACCCCCCCCAATACCAAAATAACTTTTCTTGGCAAAATAATATCTAAATCTTCAAGACAGACAACCCACTTTTTGAATGCTAAAAATACCGATTTGGTTTAAAGCTTGTTTTCACAAAATATACCTAAAACTTTGCTCAGAGGAATACATTCCCCCACACCTTTATCAGCAACCAGCAGTAGGCTTTGTCGACTCAGCCCTTGGTGTGTTGTCACCACACACTTCTGTAAGGTGTGTACTGGTACTTTACACTTGATTCTCTTCCTCCCTTAATTTTGTAGCAGCAGCAGCAGCTCTTTTTACTATAAGTCTTTCTGGCTGCTTGTCTTATGTTTACCTGTGGGGACAACAAAGGTCCTCTCACAAGAGAGGGCTCTCTGCTGTTTCAACACTTCCCACAAGTTGCTATGGGGGATGGGAAGATGATCCTACCTAGCACCTCAGTAGATCCCAACATGGGTCATAACTTCACAGCCAAAGCTCAGGAATCAGCTCTGTCTTCCTCAGCTTTCTCATTGCTTGAACCATGTATTACTCTTGAGCTTCAGAATTAAAAGCATACCTCAGAAACTTTCTCTAGTTAGAGCTGCTTAACTTTGGCTCTGGAGTCCTGAGCTGAAAATTTGTATCAAATCCTGACTTGACGCAGGCTTAGCTCCAGTTTTAATTTAACAAAGCCCAAAGATTTGAAGGGCTTTGCAAGATTTTGAAGAGAGTAAAAATCTCTGCCATGATCTTTAGCAGTAGTAGTGAAAGAAATTAAATCACTTTGTGGGGAAGAGGAAAACAACACATAAAGATTTATTCACAGAAGTGAATCTATAACCCAGTCCTGTTATTCACAGATTATTTGGTACCACTGCATGCCCATTACAAGGACTCACCTCCAGAAAATCTCTCAGGCACCACTGTTAGTCTTTTGTGTCTTCTCTTTGTGCAATCAGAAATGCTAGCTGCATCTAATATACTAAACATGATTTAGAAGCTGCTTTGCCAGCATATTATCTGCACTGAAATTAGGATGATAAGATGTTCTGGGTTCAGCTGTAGCAGTCATTTTTCTCCTTTTGACTTTAGCCTGAGAACAACGCCAATAACACCGAAGTTTTTAGTTGCTAAGTAATGTTCACGCAATCAAGGACTTTTTCAGTCTCATGCTCTGCCAGTGAGGAGGGGCACAGGAAGAAGGGAGGAAGCAGAGACAGGACACCTGACCCAATCTAGCCAAATGGCTATTCCATACCACAGCACGTCATGCCCACTATATAAACTGGGGGCAGTTACCCGGAAGGATTTGATCACTGCTTGGTTGGGCTGGATATCGGTCAGCGGGTGGTGAGCAGTTGTATTCTCTTTCCTTGTTGTTTCCCTTATCATTATTATTATCGGTGGCAGCAGCAGTGGTTTGTGTTATACCTTTGTTACTGGACTGTTCTTATCTCAGCCCATGGGAGTTGCATTCTTTCGTTTCTCCTCCCCATCCCTACAGGAGCCGGAGGAAAGGAAGAGGGGAAGTGAGTGAGTGGCTGCATGGTTCTGAGTTCCCAGCTGGGCTTAAAACATGACATAAGCATAAATAAATAGCTATTTTTAAATGATGATAGAATATGTTATCCCAAAGGGTCCTAAAGCGTTCCCAGAATACAGATGGATAGCAAGCCAGAATAGAATATGCTGCACAAAAGCAGGCAGAGGAAAGGAGAGAAAGTTTTGACTTCAGGCCCTTGGGCAACAGATCAGAACTCCTCCTCTCACAGAGCCACATGAAGTTTCTCATGTCCATGCAGAGCAAGCCTGACCACCAGGGTGGAAGCTTTATGTCTAGTGAGCCTTCAGGAAATCACAGGGCTTAGAGGATCTTTCTGCAATTTGGACTAGTTCTTCCAACAAATTCCAGAACCAGGACACACATGAGACTCTTACCCTACTAAGTAACAGTTTTCACATAGAGCAAGACCATCAGTTATGCAAGACCAGCTGAAAATGGTGTGGATAAACCAGATTGCCAGTTACAAATTTAAGGCACAAGTTGCTGACCATGGGCCATCTGCAGGAAGCATTCTGTAGATCACTGTATCCTCTATCGTGACAGATTCAACCAGAAACAGTCTTTGTAAAAGTGAACATCGAATGTAATGTCAGAAAATCTTTCATCTTCTTGTCTGTGACAGCAAGCAGTGAGGTAGAAAAAAGCAGCAAACTCCACAGGTGTGGGCGACAGCTAATGCTGACATAGCTATAACGTAGTCAGGGGTTAAATTAAAAAGTCCTTCTGATTATCATATAATTTCCCCCATTGCCCACAAACCACTTCCTTTTCTACTCATGAATTCTTTCCCGTCTTCACAGTAGACAGAAGGCTGGTGCCTCTGCATGAAGGCAAGCATGAAGTTTGTTGCTCTAACTTTCTGTGTCCTCTGCTTTCAGTTTGAAGCCTTGTATGGTGAGTAGTATTTTGGATTATTCTCTTTGCAGTAGATGTCTCTATGGAATAGAACTCACCCAATGATGGGAGACAGTAAATGTGGCATAATAGCAACGGTTGGAGGAACAGAAGTGATGAAGGCAAACAGCTGCAAAGAGACTGCTCTCAACTTTAATGCCACTAGAGTTGGTGTGAAGAGAATTCCTGGCAGCACAGGGCATTTGCTCTGAAACTAAACAGTACATATTTTCATTGTTTATATCCTTTAGCTCATTTGCTCAGTGTTATCTTCTAGCTGTTTAGACTGTAGTGTTCCCGCCAGCTTCCCTTGATGGGCAGAAGGTCTTATAGCAGCGTGAGAGTAAATGGCTTAATAAGGGAAAAGAGATTATTGATACTGAACCTGCTCTTGCCTGGGTAGGGAATTTTTTTACTATCAAAAATGTATATGGCATGGAAGAGTGGATGAGATTGTTTTGGTGCAGGCTTGAAACACAGATGACTTAAAAGGAAGTGTAGCATCCCTAATGCTGTGTTGAGAAGGCACATGGTGACAGCAGTGATCTTAATCCAGCCACAGATATGGATGTAGCATTTTACAAGAATCAGTGTTTTATCACAGCTACACAAATTAAAATAACAGAGTTCACATTTATCTGTAGCCTCTCTGAAACCCCCCTATTACCAGGCCAGCACTGCAATACAGATAATATCTGATTAAGAAGACTTTCTTTTTTTTCCATACTTATACTTCCCAACGATTTAGTATGATGCATGAACCAAGTAAGAGCTGAGATTTAGTGCACACTGTTACTAAGGACCATCTGAATGTGTTCCCTTGAAGGTCGTGCCAAAGGCTATCAAATATGTTTGCTTCTGAAATTCCAGTGATGTATGATGGGTTTCAAGTCCCCCTGTAGAATTTAAGTACTCCTGAGGTTTCATGCAGAATTTAAGCTTTCATTTAAATAAAAACCAGTTTCCAGATCTTCAGGCAATGCAGATACCCTTCTGAAGGTTAACTAATGCAGCAACAGTATACTGAGTTTTTGGAGACTGAAATGATGAGTGAAATCACAGGGGAGGAGGATGGTGATCATTATCTCTAAAGGGACATGAGCTGCTCCTTTTCTCCTTGAAAAGTTACTCTTAAATCTGCTAATGAAAAACCCTATCAGTGTTGTTAAATATTTCTCCGCAAGTCAACTTAGCAGGTATACTCAACCAATATGCTTTTGTATGTGACTGCAGCTATCTAAAAGGCCATTCGTAGTGGGAAGAAATAGGCTGCATTTTAGGAGTGTAATCAATTGTGCTAGCTGATATCACCATTTCTCCCTTCTTTTTCCCTTTCTCCACATATGAAGGATAGGATTTGGTCAGGGGGCTGAGGAGAGGAGATGGCAGGAGAAAGAGCCCTCCTGTAACAAGAAATGGTATCTCTCAGGTTTTTTACATTACAGTGCTTTCAGTATAAAAAGTACTAATTATTATCATTCTTGCTAAAAAGGAAAGGGCTGTAAAAGACCAGCTTCATGTAAGACACATTAGCAAGATACTCTCAGAGAACAAGCCAGCACTTGGGAGGGTGCTCAAGCACTGTGGCGAATTTCTGGGAGCAAAAGGAGAGCAATTTCTGAGATTTTGTTGGTTGGATTGATGGGTTGGGTTTTGTGGTTGGTCTTTTTTAAGTGATTATAAACCCTACTTGTGACCTATGGATAGGGTTTTTATCACTGTAAATAGGCCACAGCAGGTGATGAATGTGTGTATGTGTGTATATGTGTATTATGATTTGATATCGCAGTTATGATAAAGAAATTGTTGTAAGAACATGGAGCCTCTCTGGTACCTGCAGAGAAACAGAGGCAATGGGGTTTGGGAGTACAGAGCTGTAGGATACCATAGCACTTAAGGTTCTTGCTATGAAACATTGCACATGAGCTTTTGCATGCCAACATTTGCAAAGCATTATTACTGTTACCCACAGTTGTCCTGTTGTTATTTCTCAGAAGGGTGTCTGAAATATTATCAACAATGGCTGCTGTGTCAGTGATGTATTTTATTTCACAATATATGTGAAATAATATGTGAAATTAGTGTCTTTATTTCACAATATATGTTATACCATAGAAATAATTCAGATTATAAATGGCTTCCTAGAGTAATTCTGTCCATTACTTGCTTTGCCCAGAAGCACGGCTTTCCTCTCTTAATCCTTGATTCTTAAAAGCTAGGAACATGTTAGTTTCAAGCACATGACTAATAACACTGAATTGACACCATCATCTTTCAGAGTGCCTTGAAAGGTCAAAGCTATAGCAACTTTAAAAACTGTGTGGTTTCATTACCCAGTTGGTTTTAACAAAAGAAATGTAATTGGTTTAGAGGCAGGGTCTGCACTCTGCTTGCTCATCTTCAGGGCCAGACACACCTGAGTGAAATTATCCTTTTCTTTTTCATCAGCTAATTAGTTTTCTGATAACTGGGACAGGTGAGACAAACAGCAAGAAAACCAAGCAGGAGTATTCTATTCCCCTACCCTACAGCCAAGGTTCCACTGGCCTCAGTGTACACTCACATTACCACAGAAATGCCCAAACCTCTGCCAAAGTGCTTTCCGACTACAGTAAAGATGGAATCAAGACAGAAACGTACATGACTGTAAATACACACATACACAATTTGTACACACACACACTCTTTCATAGTTTGACATGGCAAGATGTTACTTTCATACACATGTTCATCTCTTGGATTCACATCTGAACAACAACGTATGCCTTGACACTCTGCTTCACATGAGGTGAGCCAGGAACAACTCCATGCAACTCCACCGTGTGACACTGCTATCAAATGAATAAAAGGTTTGTTTATTCTTGTCTCAAAACCTTCATATGCGGTTGAATTAGCTTCCTCATGAAAAATACCAAAAAGGAAACTTGCTGCCAAATGTAAGCAGTTTTACTACTGACCCAGTGAGATTCGTCTGCTCATTTTCAACAATACTGTGATGTAGTCTTTTATCCACCTGTTTTGTTTTTTTTTTTTTTTTTTTTTGAGGTGGTATTAGGAAGTTTTAGTGAGCAAATCTGTCAATATTATTGGAAGTTTAAACTCCAGTTTCTTATCTCCCATCCCAGGAAATGTACATTTATTCTGACTGTAACTTAGCAGATGACATCCCAAGTGTGTCTGGTCATTAGCTACAGTGTTACTGGCCTGTACGATTACCCTGGGGTTGAACCCGCACAATGGGCACAGAAGATCAGCAATCATGCACAGGGAAGGGGGAACAAGCCACCTTTTAGTATGCAGTAAGAGCATTCACATTAGGAGCTGATACAGTGCAGCTAGTGAGTTGGAAATTCATAACAGATCTCACCCATTGTGGTCATCCATGTAGACAGTTTTGTGTTTTAATCTCAGGCACCATTGATCTCATTGTAAAATGCAGTCCCTTTATATTGTGCTAAGCACACTCATTTGTTTCAGAGGAATACTAATTGCATCATGTTTGTCAAAATGCTCATTCAGAGAAACACATTGCGGAGTCTTTCTTGAAAATAGGCAGTTAAGGCAACTTGGCCTGAGAGAATACAAAACGATCTCTCAGTTTGCCACAAGGTCACATGAACTGCATGCTTAATGACCTCTCTCTGCCCTTTTCCATTAAAAACAAGGATTAAAACCATGATCTCTGACAACCATTTTAAATGGCCTGCTATAAAAGGGCAATTTCATTAGCTAACAGCAAAATTGAACTATTTTTAGAGACAGAGAAATGAAATTCAAAGCTGTTACCTCACTCAGAGCAAGGTAGCCCTGCACTCCTCTGGGCTCTGGGTGAATATGGCACCGCTTGGCTCTGTAGCTGTCCTGACAGAGGCCGAGCTGGCTCTCCTCTCAGACAACCAGTGACAAACGTAGAAGTCTCAGCTAAAGGTGGATGCTTCTCAAGACTATCAGGTTGGCTTGCACATTCACTATGCTCCCTAGCTTCTGCTATATCGATACACTTGGTTTTTTCTTCCCTAAATAATGTGCCTGCTGCTGGGCATAATTTAAAAGGTATACATTACCAAACTGCATACCATTAAACTACAGAGCATTTAAAAGACCTTTACTTCAAAAGTTGTTCTCATTGTAGCTGTTTTCTTCACCATGCAACATGCAAGTCATCAAGAACTGTTTATTAGACCTTTGCTTTCAGCTTTTTACACTATTTGACATCATGAAGGCTCACACTTTCTGTGTCTGTGCCTTCAGTGAATCTAGAGCTCTATTTCACTGTGGGTTGGCAAGATGTGTGTTTTATCTGTCTTATCTTCACACCAGTGGTACAAGATGCCAAATGTCTTGTCTGTTATCACACACTTAAATAATTGTTGCTGAATTAGAGAAGGGTGCTGACCATGCACAGTAAACCAGGAATATGATAACTAGGAGAGGGTAAATCAGTCAAAAAGGGATAACAGTTGCTACCAGTTTCCAACTGAGCATCACAAAGCATCTTCCAGAAGTCCATTAGCTTTGTGTCATGCTAAAAATATTTTAAACAAGTATCATTCATTGTAATGCCTTTGCCAGTAGTAGTAATTAGGGAGCAAGAATTCAAAGAAGGAAAAAGCATGGGCACCAAAAGATTGGCTCTGTCCAGAAAGAGTTGAGAGCATACAAAAGTACCAGAATGAGAATAACCTGTTCCTCTGCATATGCAGGCTGGATGTCAAAGATAACAGATGCCTTGGTAAAAGGATTATTTATACTGTGTAATCCTGTGTGACATGTGACACAGCTGGGGACTTTGTGTGGATCTAGACTATCGACATAGCAGTAACAACAAGGATAGGATAGTGCATCAAAGTCTTTAAATATTGGCCCTGTATCTCCTTAACATCACAAAATCCTGATTTAGGGCATATTTCAATCTCAGCAGTTTCTGAAGAACTTACTTAGGTTACCAGAAAAAGCAGATAACAGTTTTTCTCTACTTGTATACTGGTCTGTACCTTCAATTTTAGGGCACCACAAAAAGAAAATTTCCAAATAAAACCCTCCTGGGCTGTGCTATGCTGCCAGTACTGACATACAAACCGTTTCAAAGCAGTATATGCCACCAACCCAGGCAGAATATTCCACTCTCAGTATAGCGGATGGTGCACCACTTGTCTCCTGTAATGGAGGTTGTCTATACACAATAGACTGAATGCAATTTGATAATCATGAAGTGGAAAAACTGCTACTGAAAAAGGAACACAACTATATGCATTGCCTGAATACGTACTTGCTGTACGTATTGGAGCGCCTTCAAGATACTCCGTCTGGATGTGCCGTAAGAAGATGTTTTGGTACAGTGTTGGGCAGTGGGTGAAACAGAACGAACACAGATTGACATGAGCGATTTGGTTTGGAAGCAAAGTATAATTTTGTCTCAGTGCAGAATCTGATTCTTAAGAAGTCAAAAAAAAGCCTTTTTTTACTTGGAGGCAGATTTCCTTTTTGGGAAATTTTAGTTTCATCTCAGCTTCTGTTTATGAAATAAGTCTATCACTTTGATGAGGTGCTTTAAGAATTTTTAAATGCTATATGTATAATCAATATCAATTCTTACCTATTGCATTGTCTTTCTACTTTGTTTTTTCTATTTCATGCTTTTATCATGTCATAAGATTTCGCACAGACAGGACGAGAGAGGCTAACGAAACAAAGTGGAAAATAACTTTAGCATGTTAACATTGCATGGCTCAGCTTCTGTTCCTGCATCTCTCTTCTTGAATTTTAAACAGGAAACAACTCTATATTTTTCAGGATTAGATAGCTGCTCACCAAGACCGTGCAAAAATATAGGTAAGACATGTGCATAATTTGTTTTATGGTTTAAAATGCCTTTCTATATTTCAGAAAATACTAACCCTCAAATGAAAAAATAGTAATTCTTTTACAGCACACTTTAACATATTTTTTTCTGAGGGAGTTTCCCATGCTATTGGTTGCTGATTTACAAAGTCAAACTGTGAGGTAGCAAGCGTTGGTTAGTCAGTTTGTTTTCTTTATGATCTTAAAGGTCTTTTCCAACCTAAATGATTCTGTGATTCTATGAACATTAGGGTGCAAAATATGAATCATAAACCAGAGATAATCATCTTTGTCCCACCTTGTTTTAGGACAGTCCATCTGAGGTAGGGATTTTATGTCCATATAGTGTTTTGTCCAAGGCAGGCTTTGAACGTTCTCAAGTAACTCACTGATCCAATGCTAACAGTGACCTTTCCAGCCTTGTAGTGGACAATAGGCCAGGCCTTACTTATTTTCTCAGTAATACCCAACATGACCAGAATGGTGCACTGGTATCTCATTGTACAGGCTGCTTCCCACAGCCAGACTATTCTGAGTACCTACATGCCTTAAGTTTTAATCACATGGTTCACTTTTTGTTTAAATGAGTTTCTTAACATTTTTAGGGATTCTTTTCATTGCTATTTGAGTGACTATACTTATAGCTTTCATGTTTTCAGATCAGCCTCATGTCTCTGACTCCCAAATGATGGTGGAATTTGAAAATGGAAACTTCAAGTTCATATTCCCCAACCCCAAAAATGTGAGTGAGTTCAGCATGACCCTCTTCAAAGGTCATGAAAAGAAGGAGATCTGTGCACTCCATTTAAGTGAGGGGAACGTTATCCCCAAGAGTAATGTCACCTACTGTCAGACAATGCATTCAAAAAGCAGCACCACTTTCATCCTTAAAAATCTGGAAAGAAAACATATGGACATGTATACCTACTGCCTGGAGATGTTCTTACCCCCTCCTTACATACATTGCCGGCTGAAGGAAACCTATTTGTACATCCAAGGTAAGTTTACTTCTCTTCCCCCCTCACTTCAGGTTACTGATAAGCAGACATTGGACATAGGTATGCTGCAGTGAAAAATGTGACTAGATTTTGCACAGGTGTTTCTAAGACAGCTTAAAACTACTTAGCAGGGTGCTAGTCACAGTGGAGCTGAGTTGGCAGAATGCTCAGTGGGACCTCTCCATAGTAATTAATCTTCTTGGGAGGGCTTTGTAGGCCATGCTGAGCCCTGCATACTGTTGGTGGTGTGCAAGCTAGCTAAACATCTTCTAGAGTATTGTTGTCCCACCTTTGCCTGCAGCACAAATTTCCCATTGTTCTTTTTACAAGTTGCTGAGTGGGAATGTTGAGATTATTTCTAGCCAGAGAAAAAAATCTATCCTGAGAGCTATCTTTATGTGCCTAGGATAAGAAAAACTCCAACAACTAAAACACAAAACAGCTGTCAAATGTCTGTGCTAGTAGTGGTAAGTGGAATTCTGATGCCACATTGATGTGAAGACTTTTTACCTCTCTGAAGCAGGCCTTTAAGTTTATAGCCTTTTTAGACCAGAAAAGATTCACAGCTGCTGAGGATTTTTTTTTACTGAGAAGGGCTTGGACTAACTTCAGAAGACTCACTGAATTGGCTTTAATTTTTAATTGCCTTCCATTCAGTGACTCTTTGGTATATTAAGTGAACAGACTTAATAGTGATTTTGCTCACATCTCTTCTTGGTTCTCTGTATAGCCCAGTAGCAACATGTTACTGCCTGCTGTCCTTCTCTTGCTATCTTTTCCTGCCTCTCAACACAAGGACTAAACAAAGACAGAAGGTGAAATGCTAAGGCTACAATTATGTGGTTGGGTCAAATTATCTCTCAGCCTTCTCTAAACTTAAACAAGCTCTCAGAATGAAGATGTGGCATCCCTTTTTGTCTGCAGTGTTTCCTAAAGCTGTCCATTTCCATTTTTATGGATAGCCAGATATTCATAGCTATTTCCAGATATTTCATGCCCTATCATAGTTTCTCCCTGATCTGGGCAAGGGCAATCTTGTGTCCCTCAGCTTGCCTTCCTAGCCAAACATGACTGCCTTTTTTTTGTCCAGGCTGCCCTTTAAATCACCTGTAGCATTCACTGAATGTAAGCTTTGCTCAGATCTGAAATAGCATCAGGCTGTCAGACCTGGCTTGGTTTCTGATCAGTCCACACTTGCAGCCCTGTGTACCAAGTTTCACCCTTCCTGGGAAACTGCAGTGTCCTGCTTCCTGCTGAATACACTTTTCCAAGGTGGCTTTTCACCACAGGAAAACCTTTCTCCAGAGCTCACTTTTGCTATTCTGTTAATAAGAAGAGGGGAAAGAATTTGGAAAGTTAACTTGGGGGGTGGGAGGGGGAGGAGCAAGGAAATACAGATTATCAGTAATGACTTTTTTTGCCTCCACAACTCCAGATAAGGACGATTGCATTTCAATGGGACTCACACCATGGATAATTGCAGGCCTGATCATGTTTGTCATGATTTCTTGTGTCTGCTGTGTCGTAGCCTGCTACCTTTGGAATAAGGTAAGAAAGTCTAAGAGATTCTGCAGGACCCTCCTTCCAAGGGGATGAGGAACTTGGTTTAATGAGATTTAGAACATGGGACAGGCACATACTCAGCACGTGATGTGGTTTTTGACAAAGAGGCTGAGTTGTTAATTTACCCCTGGAATTCAGCTATTCAGCAGCTCAGATTTAATTTTTCTAAGACAGAATTGCTTATTAATTTAAAGGCTGGGAATCAAAGGGAAGAGGGTAAATGCTGCACAAGTCAGCAAAATTACCTAGGTAAGCAATTCACCTGATTGTTTTCTTCAAGAAGGGGAAACAAATCATCAGTGGAGCAATTCCAGCACTGTTCTGGAGCCAAAGCACTCAAACAAAGAATCAGTTGGCTCAGGAAAGAGACCATGGACATTCATTATTCTTTTGGGCAATATGTATTTTTCATTTTCAGTTTGTTTTATTCCAAGTTTTCTATGTAAATACCTGTCTCTCCTGGCTTAAATATTCCCACTGAAAACAGTGGGAGTAACTGCCTTACTTAAACAACAAAGGCAGATGTGGCAGAGGTCAGTGACCACAAATTATATTCATGGCATTTTCTCTCTGTTGGCAGAATCAGCAGTGTGAATCCAAATCCCATGAGTACAACAGTGAATACATGCCCATGGCAGCAGTGAATGCAGCTAAAACCCCAAGGATATGAGGTTGTATTAAGCCTAGTTGTAGCTCTGCTTCTATCTGTTGCAAGGCTTTCTCCGGGAGGGAAAGAGCTGCTTGCTCTTGTCTCCCATTGATTCTAGGGGGGTGGGTGAGTGGGCAGGTTTGTTACAATAGCTTGATAATGGAGTTCGTGCTGCCATGTAGCCGTCAGTGCAAATGGAAAGCAAGATCTCTGGAAATCTTCTGAATCAGAATGGTGGGCTGGTTCCTAGAAAGGCAACTGCTTCACATCAGTGCACAGTAATGAACTTATGCATGAGGAAAAGACGTGAAACTGTCCCATTCAGACTCTTCAGATGATGTGTGGTACCCAACATGTCTCTGGGGAAGTGATTTACTAGATTTATTGAGTTTCCTGGCTAAGAGCAATACTCCGTAGAAAATGAGGAACTTCCTAGATACTTAAGCCTTGAATACTGCACAAAATCAGAATTTGGACTGATTCAGAAGTTTGGGGGTTGCATGTAACTAATTCTTCATTCCTATTCCAGGTAGAAGTTGCTTGTGGCATGGAGATACTGGCATAAGGTTTCCAGCTACTCGAAACTGGACAAAGGGATATCAGCATTTCCTCACCTTTCCCAGCCTCCCTGAGATCTCATGATGGCCCTGTGCTCCCTCATGAGACACCCACTGTAGTACTGTTCTGAGCTGTGTTTGGTCTAGGCTTGTGTGCCTAGAGCAAAACTGGCTCGTTGCCTGATCCACTGACTTGTACATGGAGCGCTAACAGTGTGTTAAATGTGCCAGCTTTTTAGTTGAAGAACATGTAGTGAGTTTGCTTGAGAATAGATTCCTGTAGTACTGCTACAGAGGGAACTTTTATTTTCTACAGTCTCCTTTATGATAAGTTTTCCACCAGGGGCAAAATAAAAAAACTACCTCCAATGCCAATCCATGTGGCACAGCCATGAAGCACTGTCAATGTATTGCACATGCCCTTTTGTTAGGGCTAGCTTAGTCTGATGCTATCAATTCACCACGCTGGGAGAGTGTGGAATGCACACATGCTCTCCTGCACCAAGCTATGGGACAGCAGGGGAACAAAATCTGTGAGAGCACAGCAGACACTGTGACACAGTTCCTCAGGTGTGTGCAGCTGCAGTTTTCAAATCCGTGCTATCAGTACATCTTTGGCATGAACACCTTGGGACTCCTTGTATTTAATTAAATTCTGAATTCCTGTAATAACAGAGGAATATATTACAAGAGGAATATATTGCACGACTGCAATTGTTCTTTAAATCAGTTCAAGCCTCCAGGATCGGTCCCTAAACTAGGAGGCACAGCCTCTCCTCTTGACATGTCTTGCAGCGCAAATGTAACACAGTCCATAAGGCCAGTGTATTCATGGCCTCTGCACTGCAATTATCTCCCTCTTGTGGTTTGACATAAAACCTTTACCATTTCCCCGATGGGTTTGGGGGCTGCTTAACTTGCCTCAAATTGCTCAGAGCCTTCAGTATGAATGAAATGATTGATCCTTCAAGCTCCTTGTGAAATCTGTCAAAGCTCTGACCATAAATGACAGCTGGGAATCCAACCTGCCTGTTGCCAGAAACTGTGGGCTGCTGGAAGCAGACCAGTGCATTGATTGTGAGTATCTCTGCAATTCATCATGAAAACAAGTATTGGTCAGAGGACACTATTGTGAAAGATACATAGCCTACTTGTGTGGCAAACAAAAGGCTGATTTCAAATTTGATAGGTCAAGCAGGGATTGACAATGAAGAAGATATAAGCTGGTATGTCTGGAACAGGGTTTTCCTCTACAGACACCTAAATTCACAGAAATATTGTAGAAGCAGGGAGCAAACTGTTAACTATGACTTTAAGCAAAGGGGAAATGACTAAAGCATCAAGTGAAGTGGGGACTGCAAATTTCACAGCCAGCACCCTGCTTAGAGAACCAGCTCCTAGGCAGAGATATAGAGGGGCACCTTGATTTGTTGGATACCATCATCACATTCCCTCCTGTCCTTCTGCCACATAACCTTTGCCAAATTACTTGAACTTCCCATCAGACAAAACTCTCCTGTGTACATCCACAAATACACTGATTTCACCGTTTAAAAACTATTGCTGGAAGTATTGCCTTTGAAAATTATTGGTGAAAATAGCTAGCCAATTTCTACTGCCTAAGATAAATGCTGGATGCAAGATCCTCTGTAACAGTGGAGGCCTATGCCCTGGAACCTTTCACCAGACTGAGAAGGATTTGCATGGAATAAAGAGCTTCTGAAAGAGAGAAAAACTTGAGGTATGTCTTGAGGTGCTGCTGGATGAGGGACAAATGATGAAAGTCTGAACAAGGTAGTCCAAAATACATTCTACTCTGGAGAGATAAATGATTTATACTCATTGTAACAAAGCTTTTGGAAATCTCAGGTTCTGTCACTGCTTTCTTTTTGGAAAAAGAGATTTTTATTTTTAATAAAGCAATTTTTTCTTATGCCACATTTGTCCATAAGAAAATTGATGCATGCATGTTGTGTGAAAGAAATAAGTGCTATAAAATCCACAGCACAATGGGGAGAGAGTACTAGGTGATTTATCCCTGAATAGCATCTTAGTGAGAAACAGGAAAAGGACTAAGGAAAAAAAAAAACCCAAACAAACCCACAGCAAAAAAAAAACATTGAAAAAGCGAAAACTAATTTTTTTTTTTTTTTTTTTTTTTTTAATGCACAGAGGCAATGACACTGTTTGGATCTGTTTGTTTCATTTTATTTTCAAGATAAAGTCTTTTTCTGTACTGTCTCACCCCTTCTTCATATTTTTTTAATCCCCTATGCCAGAAACAGATAATGCTCACAATTATTTGAGGACATATTTTAGTTTCTTTCTGCCATTCTTCAATTCATCAAAATCAAAAGAAGACAAAGGATGGCAGAATGAGAAAAAAAAACCAAAATCTGTGAAAAAGTCTCATGAGCTGAGCCTATAGACTGTGTGACAAGAAAGGAATAAAATAAAGGAAAACAAAAAAAGGAGTCAATAAGAATAAACAAAACACCTGATATTCTAACAGGACAGCATTTCAAAATGTGAAAACTCTCCTTGGAAACTTCCAGATTGGGGAAAAGACTATTTTAGCAGGAAAATAATCTTCTACAAAATCCACTTTCAAGGCAAGCAGAAGTATGAATAATGTCCAAATAACCTCCAGGAAGTCAGAGGTTTGAGGGTAAAATAAACTACTAAGACACAATCTCAACCTGTGCTTTCTCTGTTTGCTATGTAACGGTGTAGATTGTAACATGAAGTTTACAATTATAGGACAGCCTGTGAGGAGGGTTCTATGATCTGACCCTCTCCATCTTTGTCTTCTATTGCTTTGTGGTGAATATGACTGAAAAAGTATTTTGGCTTGGGCTTTTCCAGGAGTTGAATCCCTAGCAACAGTATTCTTGTAAGCCCTGTTTCTGTTGTACAACATGAAACATAAGATTCAGGATCAGTTAATGCTTTCGCCCTTTCAGATTAATCTTTGCTATAACCCCCCCCCCCCCTATATTTACACTCAGTAATGATCTTTAGATCTTTGCATTTCATGCCAGCATGGAGTGTATGAAGTCAGAAGTCAGGAAACCAAATAGGTATGTACAGCAAAGAACAACTCATAATCTTCATGAAGGTTAAGACTTGAAATAAAAATGTGCAACTTGAGCAAAATTAATCTTGCTGAACAGGTACTGTGATCTAATGTGAACAGGTGAAAGATGTTAAGGATGACAGCTACAGCTACTCCAAAATTTAAGGACTGATAAATGACAAGAATATCATCGTTTTAACACCTGCATAGCTTGAGATGGAGTGAAATCCAAACCTCAATATGTATTTTACAAACTTATCTTCCCAGCCTGAATTATGAACCCAAATCTGAATGCTTGTGGAGTTTAATGATTAGATTTAAGATTGCAATTTCCTAGCTAATATATAATAAACTTGGGAATGACATGACACTGAAATGCTGTGGACTGTTTTCCCTTAGTAGAGGTATTTCTTTAACTTCAAAGTTCAAGTAGTTTTAAATTCTGTCATACTTCTTACAGACTTCTACAAAGTTTATTTAAGGCTGAGGAAAAAGGATCTCAAACTAGAGTAAATCAAACAAACTAATTGAAATGCAGATCTGTACTGAAGGTACTGTACACTGCTATTCATAAAATGTTTTACACTGTGGAAAGTGCCTTATGCATGTGAACCGAAAAGTTTCATGCAACACAGCATCCATGCAACAACACATTCAAGCAACACAGCAATAATAAAAATGGAAAAAATACAGGTCACTGAAATGATTTAGCAGTCCCTACTAACCCAATTAGTAGGGACTTCTGTCCATTCAAGGTTTATTGGGGAGCTGGATCTAAGTCCTTGTTTTTGGTTTGACTTTGGCTGCAATGAGCCATTCCATATACCCATGTCCCTTGAGCGATCCAGTCCACCATTGCTATAGTAGTCTACCCTGTATTAAAAATTTCCTTTTTCTTTGAGAGATAAAATTTTGAGGTTTGTATTTATGTGCTATGATTATGAGTTCAAGTCAGCGGAGGAGTAGGGGGCGTTGTTGGAGAAGAGGGAGGAATAGGAAAGATTAAACAGCTTTTCTGGAAAAATGAATTGGACAGGTATGAACTGGAGATATGAAGAAGAGGTCAGGGGGTGAACTTCATCTGAATGAGTATGCTTAAGCTATTTAATACCTCCTGGGAGTCGTAAGATCTTGTATGTCATAAGATCAATTTTTAAAGAGAGATAAATCAGTTCTGATTATCAACAAGAAAGATTTAGCTGCTGCACATATCAGGCATAATCATTTTTAAAAGCTGCAAACATTAACAACTTTGAAATACTGAACATCTTCCAAATACTAAATCCTGTATCAGTCCTCCCAGTTTTTAGTACACTGTTGGCAAATCCATCACCAATAATATTTCATCCCCTGTCCCAGTGCGTTGCAGGAGCAAGTTTCACTGCAGCTTATATAGTTTGTTGCCATCTCTCAGAATTGAGGCCAGGATTTAATGTCTGGATTGTGCAGACTCTCAAGGGGCTATTCCTTTTCCCCCTGTCATGAAGGAAGGCACATTTGCTGCCCTAGAGTTCTTCCAAAAAGATATTTGAAATGCTGAGAAAACCAGAAATTATGTTACTACCAGCTGATGAGAGCAGGAGGGAGCGCACTACCTTCCAAAGGTGGCAGTTTAACTGAACAGAAGCTATGGAGTGTGAGAATTCTGCATAGATTTTTCAGGCCAAATTTTGGAGGAGGAAGCTCAAAACTGGGATTCTCAGACCTTTTGCTGGCTACTTTTCTCCACAAATGCAAAGAACTTGTGCTTGTCTATTCAATCAAATAATTTTCCCTTTGTAAGACCAAAAGAATGATAGGATTTGCTCATTAGGCCTTTTGGGTCTGAGTGAAATAGGATATTGCAATAAGTAGCTGAGTGGCAGCAGAAGTGCCTCCTATCTATGGATTCTCCTGTTGATCAGGCTGGTGTGGGGTTACCACACAGTTGGGCAGGACTGTGACCCTCAGACAAAAGGACCAGAGAGTCTTATAAGGATCAGAGATGGAATCACAGCCTAGGGCTGCTGCTCTCATGAAACTGAGATACATCTACTTAGCCCTTACTAGCTATTACATCCTTGAAAGCCAGACCAATGCTTTCATTTCTGTTCTTTTTCCTGGCTATGTTCCTGCTGTTCAGTCACAACCATAGCTCCATGTTAATCTACTTGATGCCTGCCCTGGCTTTTTTAAGACCTGTGCTTTAGAGGCCCAGCCAGGACTTTCCCTCCTGCAGCATCCAGTTGTCAGTAACCCAACTTCACAGCCAGGGGAAGCTCAGAGGAGACGCATGGCAGAAGCTCCTGCTTGGTTATACAGTGATCATGAAATAGAAATTAAAGAGATTGCCATGGAGAAATGTGTGGTTTCTAGGAGTTTAAAGAAGATAAATTAAAGGATTTAGGATTTGGGGAGTTGGAATAACTCACACAGTCCCCATCTGTAATAAGAGTAAGATTGCAAACATTGCCTGTGAGGACAGGTAGCTTCCAAAAAATACCTATACCTGGCATTCACCAAGTTGTTTTACAAAACCTGATCCAGGCAGTAACTTCTGCAACTAAAATAAGCAACTCTTAAGGCATACTGCCAGAACAAAAAGTATCTTGGCTTCCAGGAAGTCATGTTTTTTTACTCAAGGGAATGACGAATGATGAATGATGAAACTGATGCAACATGCAGCTAGTGAGTAAGGATCTCTTTCAAGCACAATGAATTTATCAACAGAACACTGTCTGGGTCGTCATCCTGCCTGATGGAGACACTGCCTTCCCAAACACTAGCCCATAACCACAATTCTTCCTTCTGTGAAGGAACTGATCAGCTCAACAGGGCTGTGCTGTCAGCCAAAGGGGCACTCTCTGTAGTCCACAGCAGACTGGCCTGGCCAAGGAGCCCTGTCAAGCAAGAGCTGCTACTGAGCATCTCTTCACCTGTAGTTGAAGAGGCACCTTTTCTGCATTTCTTTGTTCCCATTTCCTACTGCAATATCTGTCTCACCAGCTTCTAAAGCTAAAGGAAACTTCATCGCCCTCAGGAATTCAACCCAGGTGAAACAAACCCCATCTTTCTTGCAAAGTGTATTGGTAATTTTCTGTTTAAAGATTAAAGAAGAGGTGTGCTGTTTACTGGAAAACACAGAGGTACTAAAGAAAACAGCCACCCATGTTTAATACCGGCTCATGATTCAGAATTTCCACTGAAAATTTGAGTAAAAGAAACACCCTCTTCACTCAAGGTGGTGAATAAACACATTTTATTTGATGAGAAAAGAGGCCTCTGTGTGTTTTAAGAAAACTCCTGTCACTAAGCACAGTTATTACTTCAAACACAAGTCTCCCAAGTGACCCCAAATGCCTTCAGGACACAGACCACATCTCTCCTTCTATAGTTACAGCTAGCCAAAGGATCTTTCAGAGACCTGAACTGCATTCCAGTAATGGTGACCTATTTCTCTTTCCATGAAAAAACAGTGTTTGGTTAGTAAACTCCAACAAAAAACAAGAACTGTGAAGAAAAATAAGAAGAGAAACACTGTCACAGCTAATAAGGTAGTTGTCATGGGTTCAGCAGTAGCAGTCATTTTTCTCCTTCTTGGTGGTTGGTGCAGCACTGTGTTTTTGACTTGTGGCCTGGGAGCAGTGCTGATAACACCAATGTTTTTAGTTATGGCTTAGTGATCTTTGGTCTGGCCAAGGACTTTCTGAGCCTCATGCTCTGC